>SZWC01006936.1:4913-21977 GCA_023375785.1 Penium margaritaceum | reverse complement strand
GCTTTGCCTCCTTCCGTCCTTTCCGTCGTCTCCGAATCCCTCACTGTTCTCCGTGCTCTTCATCCGCACCTTGCTCACGCCCTCTCCCTGCGCCTTGCCTCTTCCCTTGCATTTTCTCCTCCCCATCGTAGCCCTTCTCCTCCTTCCCCTCTTGCTCCTCCTCCTCCTCTCCTTCCTCCTTCCCATATTCGTCCTCCTCCTCCTCCTCCCCCTCCTCCTCTTCCTCTTCCTCCAACTCCTCTTACTCCTCCTCCTCCACCTCCTCTTCCTCCTCCTCCTCTTCCTCCTCCTCTTCCTCCTATACCACCTCGTCCTCCTTCTTCATCTCCTCCTCCTCCACCACCTCCTCCTCCACCACCTCCTCCAGCACCTCCTCCTCCAACACCTCCTCCTCCACCTCCTCCTCCTCCTCCCCCTCCTCCTTCACCTCTTCCTCCACCCTCTCCTTCTCCCCCTCCTCCTCCTTCTCTTCCTCCTTCTCTTCCTCCTCCTCCTACTCCTCCTGCTCCTCCTCTACCTCCTTTTCCTCCTCCTCTTTGTCCTTCGTGTCCTCCTCTTTTGCCTCCCTTTCGGGTCCTTGCTGTGTCGTCTTTGCCACGTGCCATGTGCCGACGCACATGGCACGTGGCCTGGAAAACCTCTCTCCTTGTCTGTCACTCTCACAGTCCTGCAGGGCTTCACACACCTGTTGGCGACACAACTCCCGCTTTGCTGCACATTGTGTGGGCTCCGTCACCTTGCTTGCCTTGTACCATTGGTGCTCCTACCCGTGCCACACCCGTGGTTCCGTCACCATGCCTACACCGACTGTCAACAGGCATTGGCTAGCCGCTAATCCTCGCCCCATCAGCCCCGTCTTGTGCACCGCACCAGCCAAACCTATTCCTCCTGCCCATGGGGGCGCTCACATTGGCTACTTTCTGTGCATAGAAATGCAAATCCCATCANCTAGGCATGTGTAATGGTGTTAAAGTAGTCAGTGATGCCCAAAGTTGTGACATGGGCTAGCTTGTAGGAAAAAGTTTTGGATAGACTCTCCTTGGGAATTTCCCCAAAGAAGGAACAGTGGCTCCTCAACCGTTGCGAGAGCCGTTGGCTTCCCGTTGGGTTGCGCGCGTACCAACCCAACGGCATGCGCACCATATGTATCCTTGTTGGCTACTGTGTTAATCCACTTCTTGATCTTAACAATGTCTACAATTCTCTTTTTCAGCAAGAAAAACCCTCGGAACGGAATGGTTGGCCTCAACGGCTCAACCAGCGGGAAAAATCCCACAAGGTGGACGCTGGAGCGCGTCCCACCGACCAATGTATCGTCATAAGGCAGGATGTTGCAGGATTTTTTCCTGGCGTGCTGATGTCATTGGATGGACCTGGACGGTCCATCCTATTCCACTAAGGCTAACTACTAACCAATCAGCAAAAGGGGAAATCTTGACCTAGCAGACTTTTGTATTTGGGATAATACCCGACTTACCCAGATCACCTGTTTGGGTGTATAAATACCCAGTTGGTACTTTATGGCCGGTTCTACCCAAGGGGTGGTAACCTATTTTGTACCACGATTAGGTCGTCGTGTTACATTCCTCCCCCTTTAGCGACAAACCGTCCTCGGTTTGCAAAGGAAAGAGGTTCACTCGACAAACAAAGTACGTAGGGAAAGTAGAGAGAGCGAGTGAAACGTCAACATGACGCTTGTATCCATAGGAAAGTGTGTGAGACATGTTAAGCGAGAACATGGTATTTTCCAGTGCATGTATCCATGTTATATGATCATCTTTCCTTGTGATACAAGGATGTGTCAGCTTCAAACCGAAGCATGACATTCCATCACGAGGACCCACAAGAGGGTCCATGCACATGTTGCTTTCATGCTTCAAGGTTCAACGAAGCTTTGTGCCTCGATTTTGGTGAGACATCGCTCACCTTATGTTGACACAACAACAACATCTTCCATGCTTGAGCATGGGGGTTTTATGCTGGATATCGAAGAGAAAGCTGTGAGATGGAAAACGAATTTCCTGGTGGTCTTTGGGTGTTCAACCTTAGAATTGCAGCAACGCGTCCTCCCTCTTTTGCTGAGGAGCGTCCTCACGACAAGTGCCCGGGAAAATACTTGTCGGGTTGAAATAACGTGCCACCATTCCCAGAGGAAAATTCTCTTTGTGGGGCTTATGCCAGGGTGGTTCCCCCGGGGGCGTGGTGAATCAAACTCAATCACATCCTCGACCAGAGATTCAACTAAGGAAACCCAAGGGAAATTTTGCATGCGGCCAGGTCCGCATGGGGTTATCATAGCCAGTTCAATTGGGTTGGCCAAAAAACCATTCCCGATTCAGCCCTTGGCTTGAAAATGTCATGATGACCGGTGTCGACGCAATGTAACAAGTGTAAACATGTCATGTGACGATGCTTACGGGCCAACTGAACATTGCAGACCACCTGGTCTTGCATTGTATGGGACATTGCCGTTGTCACAGCATAGGTCTCCAAGCACACATGTCTACCACTGTGTGATGACAGATGAGAGTGTCATTTGGTAGCATGGAGACCTAGATGGAAGGCACCTGAAGCCTGCCATCCCTGCACTCAACAAAGGAATGGGTACCATCGGATGCCGTGTGGTCTAAGACTTTCCACCGTGTGGAGATAATCCCAGGTAGTGTGATGTGCTTGGACACACAACCCGTTTTCTTATACTTGAAGAGTATTCATTACACATTGCAAAGGTGCCAAGTGCCAAGTCTTGAGTAACACGGTGCGTGAGACCCAAAAATCCGATGTTAAGACTCTTGGAAGAGGTGGGTATCAAAATGCCACGTGAATTTGTGTAGTTATGCTTTGCACAAGTATTTTTTAATCCCTTGAACACATCAGTAGCATGACTAAAGGTGTGAAATGGTATTCCCGTAGAAGTTGGGAGCTTCGAGTGTGATCACTCAAGGAAGGTGATCAAACTCGTATTACTTGAGCAATGTCATCCAACTCAAACTTTTCTTGCATCCCATACTTTCTTGGATGATAAGAAGTTCTACTTTTGTGTACCTTAGTATGGTTTGTGCTTTGCTTGCACAAAAGTAAGACATTTCACTGTACGTGTCGATCCTTAAAGGAGCACGTAAACATCTAGGGGTGCCCTGTGCTTCTTGAAACATGTGGGAGATGTCCAAAGAAAGGCATTAAAGAGCATTGGCACAAAAATACACTTCCCTAGTGTGTGGGCCATTGATCATTGCTCAGTGCCTAAGAAGGCTACATCTGGTGCATTTAGTCACACCAGGTTGTCTACAACCAACGGTGAACACCAGAGTGTTTTCATGGATAGACCAGATAACCATGAGTTTGACAACAAACCGTCATCCAATGGGAATCTCGTTCTATGTTACCAGATTACAACCTGGTTCCAGAGCGTCAGCAGGCATTGCGCTCATCACTAAGGAGTAAGTAAGGGCTTCATGTGTATCCTAATGGATTTTAAGTAGTGCTCTATAAATGAGCAACCACCGGGTTGGATTGGCAAGGAATCCAACAATGCACATCTGGGTTAAAATGAATGTCATCAGAAAAATGACTTAAGCGCACGTGTTGTGCATGTTGGGATGAGGGGTTGTGAGTGGTTGTCAATCTGTAGCTATACAAACTCAAAAGCCAGCTGCAATGATTTAGATTTTGGGTAGATGGAACCGTCGATAGAGGTGTCATAAAAAAATATTGTGCAGTGGGTTCAGTCATGCTAGGTTTGACCTTGCCATGTTTATGGCGGGCATGAACATCCTTGGTGCATTTTGAGTACTGACACAGAGCCATGATGTTTTGTGTCCTCAAGTGTAGCACATTTTCACATTGTCTTCTCGTGTCCTAGCTTAAGCGTAGGAGATTAAGGATCATGCCACACGTGACACGCGGAGTGTTGCTCTTCATGATTCATCCAACATCAATTTTTGTGGCAAGGGTGGCATGTGTCACAGTGTGCGTACAGGCTCCTCTTGCTGCTTGTCAACCATGATGTCTCCATGCTTACGAACATGGTTGAGAAGTGACCATGTCGGCCATCATAGTCTAATGTAGACTGCATCATGGTAGGGGAAACCCTCACAGTGGAGACAAGGTGGAAGCTATCCTCCTTGTGTCGTAAGTCATTGTGTATATGGCCATGAAATGATTCCATGACACATTCAACAATGTCCCTCATCCATGTGTTGTATCACGGGCCGAAACAGAGAGAGAACATGGGGACACGATCATGTCCCACCTGTGCCATGTAACACCTTGCTCAAACCGAGCATCTTTAGGTGTTATGACTGGCAAAGAGTATGCCCGTGATTAAACACCTAAGCATAGGCTTTTTTGACCGCCCGTTTGGCCTTGTGCTAAATCGGTGTTAGAAGATGATGCCTTGAATAGAAGTGTGCATCCACCTTAAAAACGTGATTGACGAGCAGCCAAGGCACATGCCGGGTATTCGGTGCCAGAACAAGTGGGTTGACGCATCGTCAAGTAAGTCATGTGGCCAGATGTATTAGCACTGGTATGACTGGCTTGTAACACGTCCCGAGTACAAAGTGTACCCTGTACGTGTAGTCCAATAGACAAAGGGATAGGCAATGTTCATGACCTAAACAATGTCAATTCATGGTATTCCTTCAAGCATGAAGGCTACCGATTACGTGTCACGTAGCACAATCCTGGAGCCTCATGGCCTTTTTTGTATACGGTCAAATCTGCTCACACGGACGACATGCATTCCGGCCCATTGCCTTGCCATTACTGACATGTGTTTGAGCATTCGTCGTTCATCATGTAGCAATACATGGTTTAACACCTTGTCAAAGATATGTCTATCACATGATGCAACTCCAACACGCTTTTTGGGGTCATTTCAAAGTTGTACTACATGCATAGTGAGCGTGTGCCTTAGCATATATGCTTCACGTAACCGAAGTATGCCGTTCGACATACTTGAAGGATGCTTGGTGCATGAGTCAACCATTAACAATGATGTGCAAGACACCATGGTTGCGTGGGTGGGGTTGCAAAGAATCAACGCTTTCATGAGTATAACTTAGAATCTCCAATGTCAGAGACGTGTCTAGGGTGGAAGTACTGCCCCTGACATTTTACCCAATGATGCCACCCTCATTGCCCAGAGGATTACCCATCTGGATGTCGTGGTGTTGCTTGTGAGACAAGTTGCACCAGGTTTACGATAAAGATTGAACATAATCTGCTAGCCAATATCTGGTCATAGAAAGGGTGCTGGATCATTAGATCTTTTGGCTGACTCAGCTGGTAGTGCCATGATGTGTGGCATTGCGGCAACTAGAGCTTTTCAGCATTTTTCATTATCCTTAGAGGTTGTTTTGCTTGTGTCGTCCACGGCTTTGAGAAATGTAGATAAGTGTTGAAGTATCATGAGGTCCTCTCGCAACTGCTAATCTCGTCCATATGCTCAACCTTTGGTCATTGACCAAGGGGTGTGAGGAGGGAGAGTGTGAGGATAGAGGTTCTCACTAGCATTTGCTTTTAGAAGAAATCTGGCCTTATATAGTTTATGCTAATGCTGCCCTTTCTGACCAACTGGTCACAAGTAACACGATGGCATCTTCTGCTTGTAGACTCAACAGGTTGAGGACAAGGTGTTACAGATGTTGATTATACCGACATCAACCTTAAATTTGTGCTATGCCGACACAACATATACTAGTACTAGGCAAACCAGCATGGACCGCACCTCATTCCAGAAGAGGTAACGCGGTATACCATCACTTTTAGGACGTGCCAGTGTGGACCATGCCCCTCTCGGGGAGATCAGCATGGTCCTTATTGGCGATTGGCAAACCATCATTGGTTATGCCACCGTTGACTATGCTCATGTGGATCAAGCCAAAACCGGACAAGGCTGCGTGTCTGGCCCGTGCTAGGCCATCCAACCCCATGTCGGGGAGGGTGGGACGGGCTTAACACACCTTTTCCCACTAAAGCCCCTCTGCCAACAAGTCCACTACTGGCATGTTGCCATAGTTTTCCTGCTAGCTTTGAATGAGCAAAGCATTCTTTGTTTCCCCTAAACCTCCAAGGCCTTCGCTAGCCACTGGCTCAGGCCGAGAGAGGAGGGGTGCACTTGAATGCGCACTCTTTGGTTTTTGTTGTTTGTTTCATCCGTTTTAAGTGGCAGTGCATGTATAGAGTGTGCTGCTATGATTGTAACAATAGCATAGCCTCTACCACTGTTGGCCATATAAATAGGGGGCTGCTGCTAGCAATACTAGCACACCTCATACCGCTACTCATGGTGGTAGGGCTGTTGTCTCTATTCGCTACACCAGAAGGCGTGCACCACTATTGGCAACTCTACATGGCATCTTCTGCTGCTGGTAGTGCCAATACAACCCTTGCAGCTTCTGGTAGTGCCAACAAGGCCCAGCCACTACTAGCAGTGCCTGTAGGGCATATGCCATTGCAAGCCGCACAAGCAGGGTCCTTAGCCATTGCTGGTTGCACCAACAAGGCGCATGCCACTACATGCTGTACCTGTAAGGCCTTTAGCACAGTTGGCGCTCCATTTGGTAGCTGCCGCTACTGGTGGTACTAGTATGGTTTTTGTCGTTGTTCGTAAGACCAACATATCATATGTTAATGTTGTTGATGCCAGCATAGCCCTTACCGCTGCTGGCAATGCTAGTAGAGCATGTGCTACTGCTGGTTGTAGCACCATTGCAACCTCCACAACTGTTGGCAACATCAACACAGTGGGTGCTGTTGCTGGCAATGCCAGTAGAGCCTATGACAAATATGCCATACACAGCGACTTTACCACTATGGCTTGGTTGACATAGCGTGTGTGGCTCTTGGTAGCATCTGCACATCTTCCGCCAGTACTGGCAATACCAGAAGAGCACATGTTGCTGTTAGTGGTGCCAACAGGGACGAGCCACTGTTGGTAGCAAAAGCAGGGCATATATTGCTACTAATGATGCCAACAAAGATTTGCCTTTGCACGTATTACTAGTACGGCTCTTGTCATTGCTGGCCTTGCAAGTAGGGCGTCCACCATTGCCAGCATAGCCATCAAGGCTCCTGCCGCCACTGGTCGTACCAATACGGCCATTGCAGCTACTCGCATGGCCAGCGCGGCTCCTGCCGTTGCTGGCGTTACCAATAGGACTACCGCAGTTGCTAGCACGGCCAGCTCAGCTCCTGCCACTACTGGCATTGCAAGTAAGGTACTCGTAGTAGCTGGTGTGGCCATCCCAACGCCTTTCGCAGCTAGCCTTACCAGCAGGGCAGGCGCAGCTACTAGCGCTGCGAGCGCGGCTCTTGCCGTTTTTGGCAATGCCAATAGGGCAGCCGCAACTGCTGGCAGAGCCAACACGGCTCCTACCGTTGCTAGCGTTGCCAATAAGGCAGCTGAAGTAGCTAGCGCGGCCATTGAGGCTGTTGCTTCTACTGGCGTTGCCAGCAGAGCAGCCACAGCATCTGACGTGGCCAACGTGGCTCTTGCCACTGCCGGCCTTGCCAGTAGGGTAGCCACAGCCGCTGGCGCGGCGAGCGAGGCTCCTACTACTGCTCGTCTTGCCAGCAAGGCAGCCGTAACTACAAGCACGGCCAGCGCTGCTCCTGCCAATGCTGGTTTTGCCAGCACGGCAGCCATAGCTACTACCACGCCCAGTGCGGCTCCTGCCGCTACTGGTTTTGCTAGCAAGGCTAGTCGCGTTCTGGTGGTCACCGCCACCACGACTCTGCTTGCTGGTAAGACAAACGAGCGGTTACCTTGTGAGGTTCGCCGGCGTAGCTAGCAGAACCTGCTTCCTTGCTAGGACATCCCACGGCAAGGGACGCGGAATGCGGGCTTCGCGGGCGGTGCTGAAGCTTGCGGCAAAAACGCTGGGTGCGCCCGAATTGCGCGATTCCATGGCGCGTCCCACAAAGAACTACAACTTGCAATTTCTGTCTGCCGCCCCGTGATGTAGCGTTTGGGCAGCCAGGAAAGGACGTTGTTTGGGTGCACACCGGCTTGTGTTCTACGCACAGCCATTTTGTTTCTGTGGAATGCCCCCGAGGTGCACCATGGCGACTTCACGCCATGGCGGTGTTGTGTTGCAATTCTTCACGCCGGCCCTTCAAGCTGACCGCCGAGCATTGACGCCGTAGTTTGCTTGGTTGAGTTTCCACGGCTTTGCTACGCTTGGTTGAGTTTCCACGACGTGGTTCGAATGGAGTTTTCTGCTGCCCTGGTTCATGCCGGACCCCAGTTTGCGTGCTGAATGCAAACTTTGTCCTCTCGTCAGTTGACCGGGGCCGGACAAATTAACAACAGAAGTCATTAGTCCCAAAATGATTGTTGGCTTGAATGCCAATGTAACGAACTACTATCCTAGGTGGGTAGGCGAATAAGGAACGCCCTTGGAACAGAATGGTTGGCCTCGATGGCTCAACCAGCAGGTGAAATCCCACGCATTGGACGCCGGAGCACGTCCCACCGACCAACGTATCTTCATATGGCAAGATGTTGTAGGATGTTTTCCTGTCGTGCTGATGTCATTGGATGGACCTGGACAGTCCATCCTCTTCCACTAAGGCTAACTACTAACCAATCAACAAAAGGGGAAATCCTTACCTTGTAGAATTTTGTATTTGGGATAGTACACGACTTACCCAGATTACCTATATGGGTGTATAAACACCCAATTGGTACTTTATAGTCGATTCTTCCCAAGGGATAGTAACCTATTTTGTACCACAACTAGGTCGTCGCGTTACAATCCCTATCCATGTTAACCCTCTCACTATAGAAGAGAACATTCATCGTAACCCTACTCCACTCTCTCCAAACGTGGAAGATGTTTGGTCCAAGGGGAGGGCTTCCGTTAAAGGCTTCATTACTGGCCTACCACCTTCATTCAAGGTTCATTACCATACTAACACGTGAAAAGTTAGTTTATTATCTAGAGGTCATTTTTTTGTATTTGTGTGTATTTGACCGGGTTCAATTTGTATTTGTGTCAAATTTGGCTATCACCCAAGATTGTCTATTGTATTTTTTGGCCCGTGAGTTGAGGTCAAACAAGAACGATAGAAAACGCCTCGAATGTAAAAGCAAAGGAGCAAACAAAAGCAGTGATGTCATAAGGGAGAGGCAAACAGGAAGATGTGGCAGAAGGAAAGGATTTTATTATAAAAGAAGACATCACAAAGAAGCTAGAATATCACAAACATCTTCCTTGTAGCCGTTGATGACAGGGTTGCACAAGAAGATGAGCATGTCCTCAACGACACGTTCTTAAAAGGATCGGTTTGCCACCTTGCACCACATTGCAGAAGCCCATGCACGCTCAACTAGCTCGAACCGATAGTGAAGACTACGCTAGGCGTCTAGGAGCCAAACAGTGGCGGACTCCTTCACGAGCTTCATGCCAAGGTCAACCTTAGCATGGTCAAGGAGTGTGTTAGCCATGAAGGTGGAAAATCCCCCTTCAGCTTGTGCTTGAGCGGCTTCTGCAGCTCAATGTCACACGACTGCACCTTAGACGTGCATCCATCCAGGATGTAGGCGAGCCTCACCCACGAGTAGTGTTGTTGCACCTAATGCTGGAATGTGCCAGATGCATGCAACTTCCATCCATCAAGTGCGACCAGCGCAGTTGTCTTCCCGTACTCACAGTCCTCCTCAGCACATTTGCAATCATATCAAGGGTCCAACACATGCCAGTACCACTCCTTGGTCGTGTCGGTGTTGGCCCACCGGTTAGCACTATAGGTGTAGTGCCACCCAAACTGGTCGTGTGCATTGCGTCCATGGACGTCCTTGAGATGGCAGCCCTCCATGGTCCCAACCCAAATGACCTCGTAGGGGAGCCTTTCCCCTACCATGGTCGTCGCTAAAATGGTGGTGACGGAGCGCTTGTTATCGCAGCCCAAAACGCACACGTGCTTTGCTCCCAACGGCGCGTAGGTGTTGTCAGGCGAGGGGATCAACTAGATCCCGGTGTGGTCTTTGTTGACCACAAACTTCTCCTTGATGTCATACAACTTCATGTAGACACCGCAGCGGAGGAACATCTGCTCACAATGAGCAGTCCAATATGAGGGAATCCGTTGCAATGCACAAGTGGCACGGCACAAAATCCACGACAAGTGCAGATGGAAAAACGTTCTAGTAGAATGACATGGATTACAGGCACTCGAACGGCTTGCCATCCAGAGCATCCACTCCCTCTTCACAATTCACACGTAGCATCGTGTCGCAAATCACCATCGCATTCAAGGGAGCACTACCCTTGCGCATGCGCACGAGGGTATCCTTGATCATTCGCTTTAGTTCAGGGTTCTTCGTGGAGTAGCCAGGCCTCCCACGGCTTCCCTACATGTGCTTGCCAACGCTGTCTCCAGGGCGGAGTGGGGCTGGTAGGGAACGGACCAAAATCATGCGGAATTTGTCCGGTATCTCCCTCGGTGAGTCTGACTTGTACCAACGCTGCATGAAAATGGTGCTCAGGTCATGATAAAGGTAGTAACCGTCGGGCTGACGATAGGCCATGTGAAGAAAGCGCAGTGCATCACCAAATGTGGCATGCTTTGGGTAGACGAATGTAGCATGGATGATGCGGTCATGACCCTCTGTAAACCAGTTGTGTTTGCAACAGGTTTGGCTTGACGAGGATGCACTCAACGTTGAAGATGTAGATGGATTGCCCTCTTTGTCGGTAGATGACGTGGCAACGTTGTTGGCATTGTCTCGTTCATCCGAGGCGTCCTCGTCATCGTCGACTTCCATGTCTTTGCAATTTTCGTCGAAATCTAGAACAATGGGTGCTTCGCAGCCTGGAGGAGCTCTCACGTTGCTCGACGACGCCGGCATGGGCAAGCGGGCAGAATTGACCATGTCGATGACCTTTGGTGAACGTCGAGGACGGTGCTTGGGAGGCTTCGGGATGATGAGACGCGCCTTGCTTGTGATGGCCGCGTGCTTGATCTAGTCCTCATACTCACCGCCAGTGCATGGCTAGAAGTAAGAGGTGATGTTGATGCGACTAGGTGGCTCCATGGCAAAGAGACTGGTGATGTCGGGTGCAGGGGGTACAAAGACGGTTGGGAGTGTTCCAGACACACTGCATTTTGGGGTTCTAATGCCCATGGCGGTTTGAGGAAGGGTCACGAAACACGCCTTGACCGCCAACATCCAGCGGCTCGTAGATGCATGAGTTTGGTGGGTGAAATTACCCGCGTAGATGGGCAATGGTGAACTTTGAAGACGAGAATTCAAACACGAATGTTTGGATGATGGACGTGAAGTGCACTATAGGATTTGAACCATGACATAAGGTAATTTGTATTTGTGTCCATTTGGAACCCAGTAATTTGTATTTGTGTCAAATACCCAGGGCATGAGCATTATTCATATAAAAACTTCATAAAGTTTTTGAGGACCTGTAATGACTTTGGGTCTTAGAAGACCCAAACTTTTCACGTGCTATTACGGTATATAGACCAGAGAAACATCATGTACTTCCCTTTCCCAAAAAACTTACTCCAGTCAAACACATTACTCCTTGATAGTCAACACGTTTCTTGAGTGCATTGAGGAAGGAGCAATCTTCACCACCCTTTTCATTGACAAATTCATCCACAAGCATGCCAAAACCATTTTTTGCAATGGTCCCCACTATGCTCGATAACTTATTTCCTTCCTTATCGACAAGGATTGTGATGATATGCGTGAGGTACAGCATGTCATCCCTTTTACTTTCAAACCCCAAAAGGTTGCAAGATTCTCATTACCAGTGTTCATGAATCTCACATATAGATATCATCTCACCCTTCACAAAAAAGTGTATTCATGGGTTTTCAACACCCTCTACCCATAATTATTCTTCTTGACCACTCTTATGAAAATTTTGTCCCCAATGCCTAGCCCCTAAAAAATCCAAATGCAATCAATTATGCAAAGAATCACAAACCAATTATTTTCAGAATTTTTAATCAATAATAGGATTGTCATATCCATGACCTCATTTCCGCCAATCAACACCTGTTAATTGAATGAAATCATCATCCTTCTAGATGAAGCATGCAATCTATGTAAATAGTTTACAACTAAATTGTGGTCCTCCTTACTTCCAAATGTACAAGTTCCTTTTCATTTTACATGAACCTATTTTTCAATCATATCTGATTGTTACAACTCTATATTCTTCATTACAACAGACATTTTTTCCCCTAATTAATTGAATCAAACAGTATTATTTGGTAGTCTCACCCACCTCTCAATGTGTATCCATACAGTCTTGAAGTTCAAACCTTACCTTTTCAATGAACATATCAAGAGGGACCTTGGGGTTGTCTTCTCCTTCACGGAAAGAAAAACAAATTTCAAGATATGGATCTTCATAAAGTGCAACCTGGCCCTTAGAAAAAACCTCCATGAGATAGTTGCTTGTATCTTTAACTCTCCTAAATGCTAAACCAGTCTTCAAAATACCATCAAAATCCCAAACATGCTCCTCAAATTCTCTCAATCTATACAACTCCCTAAAAGAATTTTTCTCTCTAGAAATTTGACCAACGCTCCTACCAACAAACGTGATACCCTCACGACCCTAATGAAGAAGACTCCTCCCACCTCAACTATAAACATTAAAAGGCACATGATACAAATCCTCTATTTGCCATCATCCCTAGGCTAGGTCAATTGATCAAACCCTCTGGGCTATGGAAGTGGGTATGGCCGTTATCAAATTCACTTAAGTCTTCATGGCATAATTTCTCTTTAACATCTAGTTCTCGTGCTCTTCATCATCCCCTTTTTGTTTTCAATTTTTATATTTGTTATCTCAAATCATCTCTTTGATCATGTTCATACATCACCAAAGCTTAAGAATTACATCAGCCTTCCCACCAATAACCCTCTTTTCATGAAAACAATTGTCTCGTGTTCCAACTCCCTCTCTAATTCTACTTTCTTTAACTCAAATGACACCTCGTATGGAGATCCACGATGTCCACAAGCAGGCCGAGATTTTTAACCCCACTCATAGCTTCCTTCCATTCCCCTCATACAAAGATCCCCCATGTCCATGTGGGCAAACCAACCACACCAATTCATCTCCACCTCCCCACTCTCCTTCGCAAAGAATGGAGCCCCCATGACCAAGTGGGTAGACCAAGTTTTTCAACTCCACTCACATCCATTCTCGTCCTCTCTTACACATGTGTGATGGCCCATCATACCGGTCCATGCTCATCTCCTATTTCATATTTCCCTGGAATGGATTCACATCCTCCTTCATGACAAACGAATTTTTTGAAACTTATGGTTTTCATCTTGCATTCATAAAATACAAACGTCCCAGATCAGGTGGGCATACAAATCTTGCATGATCCATCTACTCTCCATCCATTCTCTCTTGAGTTGTGTTGATTCCCCTCAAAAAAGGCGTGTGTACATAAATAAAACTTCATATTCCCTTGCTTCACATGCATAATAAATCTTCAACATACCCATAAATAAATTAACAACTGAATAGTAGTCTTCCTAGCCTTGTGCATTCCCAATACACACAAATGACCATAAAACGTTTGTGCACAGTGTCCAACAAAAAAGGGACAGAGTATCACCCCTCGCTCCATAGCTTTTCTACAACACCACCCTATAAACCACCTCCCTTCACTTTTACGACCCACATAACCCAAATAATTTGACCTAGTTTTTACAAATAAAACAAATTCTTAGAGGCTCTCCCCCTTCACCACTCCAAATCCCTCCTTTATACACATTTCCTACCTCACAATCAAACCCGTGGCTCATAGATCCCAAAAAATTCAAAGCTTTCCACTCTGTCAATGATTGTTGAACCAGAATTCTACCACTTTATGCCTCCCTCTAAAAAATCAAACTAATCCTCAACACCTCATCCCCACTTCCCCCACGTCCCTTGAGTTGTCTCATCCATTGTTTTCGAAATCACGTTTTCTAGCCCCCAAAAAACCACATAATCCTACTCATTGATTGTAGATCCTCTCTTGAGCCCACCAATCCTTAAGGGGTGTTGCTTGTAGATGGGGTGGATAAACTATGAATGGAAGGAGTATGACTTAAAGTCAGCACAAGTAAGGAATTAGGAGTTGCCCGCCCTAGTGTGTGGCAACACCGTGGCAATTAGTATTACACGTGGTGCGGATGTGAAAATATTTACCATTAGTATGAGTCCAAATGACCTTATGCTTTGTTTATATTACGCTTGCCTTGTGGTTTAAGGTGATGGACATTGTCATGTGCAAGTAATGGATGGATTAGTGCTTATGAACAATACAAATGGCTCATGAAGTTAAAGTCTAAGGACATGGTGCAATGTTTATAATTGGTGTGGACGGTATTGGAATTATACTAAACATGGATGGAGCAGGCATGACGATTAGTAAAGCTTGAAAGACCACTTTTCAAGAGAGGCATGAGGTGGGCATGCCACAGTTATGGTGCCACCGAAATGCCAATGATGCACCCCAATTATACATTCCACCATTGTTCTTAGAACATAGTAGATATATGAAATGATCCTCCTTGCACGTAGGATCCCCCATGCTACAATGACGGTGTTAAACACAAATCAACACTAGAAGGTGTGGCATGTGATCATAATAGTGGGGAATTTATTGCCATGGTGTTGTTGTTGGAGCACATTAGATGCACACTACGAAGTTGAAAATAGAGGCATCAATCTATAGACACCGAACAAGGATGTTGTTGAGGTTATTGGGAAAGATGAAGCTTTCACAGATGAGGAAGGAGTTTTGAATAAAAAATCTCATAAGAAACTGGTGGAATAGTTAAGCGGTGGTGATTTGAGGTTTTTTAAGAGTGTTGCCTTTGGAATGCACTATAGTGAGGATTCACTTCAAGCTTCCCTTTGCAATCACACATTTAAAATTCAAGTGTTTGACGTGACGGATTTGGTTTTCTAAAGTTGCAAGATAAAAATCTATATTCAAACGTATGAATGAATTATACATGAATCTAGTGACAAGATCTTAAGAACAGGCACCATTGAACTACCTCATTTACACATGCTATTCCCATTGGTTTGGATGAAGGGTGTCAAAATGTGAAAATGCTTCATATGCTTCATTCATGTCGGTCTATGCAACAGTTGCAAATTAAATACATAAACTTTCATAACTTTGGCCGTCTGGGACACATTCCATGTCGTAGCCTCTTATGTAAGATCAAGCGCTAAGGTACATGAATATGAATTCAAGTTAACGTGGTGCGTGATTATAGGGGAAGGGGAGGGGAAGGGCTATCCATCTTTTTATGCAAATTTGACCACTCTTGCATCTAAAAAAACATAATTGCCGGTACAAGATCATCACACAAGAATGGGATGTAAATGCACGGGATACAGCTAGGAATTGAAACCATGAATATGTACATTACGTTTGCTTAGGTAATTCTCACAATTATTTTAAAAGGAACGACAATCATTTCAATTATTTTATATGTTATGAACATGGTTATCATCTAGACTTGTGTAATGTTCCCTTTTTTCATATTATCAGAAAACATGTATATACCGCTCACAAAAATGTATTCAAGTAGTTTTGGCAAGGTGCTCACTATAGCGTGGTGTGTACACTTGTGCATGTATTCCTTGTGTGTTTATGAGCTCCGCAAATTTTCTTAGAGGTGTAGTGAACTCTATAGACTTGGGCTTGGGTCTTCCATGCCAGTGGGTCCTTAGCACACTGATGTTTCAAAATCATTGCCAACTGAGCCCTTGACAAACAGTCGAGAGCACTGTTGGCAACAAAATGCGCAATCCTTCGGAGTGCGTAGTTGCAACTAAGAGATGTGTGACACACACATGCTGAAGGCCAAAATTTGCCCAAGAATATCAAAGACCATTCAATACAACCTGGCCAATGCAACTTGTTTAATCTGCCTTAACAAAATTGCATTCGAACTAAACCTCTAAAAAATGTATTGATTTAGGATGCGAGGGTGTGACCATATACCCAGCAATTTTTTGAATGAGCCTCTCATATCCAGTGACCGCCCTTTAACAATGCCATATCCAACAAATTTTAACTTTAACACTGATACATCCATAGGTCCAAGAAAAACAACGTCGTATAAAAAAACGCGCTTAAACACCATGCCATTGTTGTATGAAATGCAGCTTCGGAGTGATGATGTCATTAAGCCCCATGAACAATCTGTAGCGGGAGGGCCAGTTCGGCCCTCCCACCTCGCGATAGCGAGGGGGTGGCTGCAAGCCACCCCTCGCTATCGCGAGGGCTGGCCGGTGGCCAGCCACCCGCTGGCTACCGGCCGGCCGGCGGCCGACCGGCTGGGTGGCCGGCGGCNCATATACATATACATATACATATACATATACATATAGATATACATATACATATACATATACATATACATATACATATTGTAGCGGGAGGGCCAGTTCGGCCCTCCCACCTCGCGATAGCGAGGGGGTGGCTGCAAGCCACCCCTCGCTATCGCGAGGGCTGGCCGGTGGCCAGCCACCCGCTGGCTACCGGCCGGCCGGCGGCCGGTCAAGTGGCCGGCCGGCCACCCGCCGGCGAGCCATCGGCCGCCGATCGAGCTGGTGGCTCGATCGGCGGCCAAGAGGCCACGAGGGCCTCGAGGGCGAGGCCTCGTGGCCTCGTGCCCTCGTCCCCCCTCGCCCTCCTTGCAAAACGAGCAAGAGAGGACGAGGGATAGGGGGAGCGAGGGTGAGGTTAAAAACTACTGGCGCGAAATCGCCAGCGTGCCTCGCACGCGACGATTTCGCGCCAGGGCAACAAAAACGTAAGTCGAAGTTCGTTTGCGACGAACTTCGACAGAATATAATCGGAATAACTCGTGCGAACACACGAGTCCGAGGTAAAAACCCCCGGTTTGGGTCCCAAAACCAGGGGTTTGGCTAAAAACGGAAATGGGCCTCCGGAGACTCGAAATATTCGAGTCTCCCTGCTCTGGGTCGTTGATGACGATTGCCCCTCAGTCTCGCGAAGGGGGTAAACCCCTGACGCGGACTGAGAACGCCATTC
>SZWC01006935.1:84448-104361 GCA_023375785.1 Penium margaritaceum | reverse complement strand
GGGGGGGGGGGGGGGGGGGGGGGGGGGGGGGCACATGTTTCTAGACGAAACGACTCACCAAAAAGGATAGCGTACACAAGTCCATAACAATGAAAGCGTGGAAATTGTGAAGAGAAGGAGGCGGAGGAGGAGGAGGAGGAGGAGGAGGAGGAGGAGGACAGAAGAGCAGCAAGCATGTCATCGTTGTAACGGTGATGTTGTCAGCAGCAAAGATGGCGGCGACAAAAGACGAAGCAGCAATGATGGCAGCAGCGGCGGCAGCCACCAGAACAGCGATAAGCGGAGAGACAAGCTGTGACAAAGACAGAGAAAACAAAAACCAGGACAAGCTATGACTGTGCATTGGTGCACAAAGACAGCGAGCAGTACAACAACGACAATGACAGGGGCGCCAGAAGAGGCAGTCGGGTTCATCATCATACTTGTGTTGGGGATAATCCCTTCACTCTGTCGTTCTCTTGGCCAACCGCGACGGAGACGCCAGACTTCAGGCCTCCAACCGCCTTCCACGCCAACTGGCAGGGTCAAAGAGGAAAACTCCACAAACGGCCTACTGACCCTCTACCTGTGCCAATTGCTGCCTCTATCTCACACGATCGCCAAGAATTGGCCGATCAGTGATGACAATTTGCCGCAAGCTCACCTCTTCCACGTCGCCAACGAAGCTTGCCACGTGCAGCGCCGTCCACCCACGATCATCTCGATCGGCTGCACTGCCGCTGCCGCTGCCGCTGCCGCTGCGACCAAAGCCAGACCTGGTCGAGGACGACAGGCGTGAGCTGGAGGAGGAGGAGGTGAGGCGCGACCTCGATCGAGCACTTCGCAAGCCAACACCGCCGACACTGCCGCCGGTCATGCACGATTCAGGAGCAACTGTAGCGACTGCTGCCATGCCTCGTTGGGTTACCGAAGGGGATTTGTCTCAAGGCCCTTCTGAATTCCGCGCGCCAAGAACAGCCTGCTGGCCGGATGGGAGCCGAAGCGCGGTAGACGCAGGCTTGCTTGCAACAACCGAAGAGCGCAAGCTGTGAGTCGAAAAGATCAGCGGATAATCAACCCTCCTGCTCTTCTTTCAGGGCCGAGACATTGCGCGGGGCTCCACTTGCAAGGCAGCCGCGGACGTGAGGGAACGGCTGCCGGCCATGAGAGACGCCACACTGTCGCGCACGTCACGACAGACGAGCGCGTTGCGCAAGCAGCGGCAGGGCAGCGGCACACGGCCACAGAGGATGCACGGTGGTTGCCTTGTTAACAGAGAAGAATCGAGAATTGAGCCCCCTGAGCCTTGAATGCGATCACCTCAGCAATCGACGGTGATGGGCTACGCACAACTTGCGCTACCTTCCCCAATGGTGCAGCTTTCCTGAATATGGACGGCGCGG
Source organism: Penium margaritaceum (assembly GCA_023375785.1). Taxonomy (NCBI): domain Eukaryota; kingdom Viridiplantae; phylum Streptophyta; class Zygnematophyceae; order Desmidiales; family Peniaceae; genus Penium; species Penium margaritaceum. The sequence goes on along the minus strand of SZWC01006935.1, from coordinate 102,979 downwards.
ATCGGCTACGAGCCCTCGGCAACCCAGGAGGACGGCGCAAAAACCGCAGCGGATAGCCCAGTTGCCGGTGGTAACCGGCCAGACGTCCGACGCCGCTCGGTCAAAGACAGGATGCAGCACGACAATGGCTGGGTACGAACCTGGACCAAGGGAAAACGTTTGATTAAGTGATAAGCTGGTTTTCCACTATTCCACATACTGGGCCCCGCATGTCTATTTTTGTTCAGCCAATCTCCTGGTGTGCCGTGCTGAAAGTGGATGGTTTACAGATATGAGGCGTACATCAGTAAAATATCGAATGAATTGGATTAAATGCATGATTTCAATTAGATTTGGTACGTGTACTTCAATGCCAAGTGTCGAATATGTCTAGCACATCTTTACAAAAACGAGAATCATGGTGGGGCATTTTTTCAGTCTTTAACAATCATTCCAAGCCACACGTGAAACTTTGCGCCATCATTGGTCTCTTCACGAATCTCTACCAATAGGTTCCTATGTCCAACGAAGGGTAGATGGTGAACATGTTGAATTTGCGAGGCATAACGCCATTTACAATTTGGGAGACTTTAGCAATTCATGATAAACGGTAACTTTCATTTAGTGAAAAGTGTCAAAACGACGAGAGATGAATGAGGCATAGTCAGGGTCTTCGGGTCGTTGCTCCAGCAACGCGTGCGAAGTCGCGTCGTGAGTGGTCGGATTGGAGAAGATCCACCGAGGAGTCGGGGTTCTTCGAGAATCAGCGGTGAAGATGCGCGATGCATCTTTGTAAATCCAGATTCCTCTCGCTACATCGAGAAGTCGACCGAAAGGTTGTGATACTCCTGTTCATAGGTTCCCAAGAGTGGTCAAAGCTGTCACAAGCTTTGGGAACATCCACTGAGAACAGGGCAGTTGGCCAGTTTTCCCTAGACCACCAAAGTGAATATTGCGGTTCTTACAACACGATGCATTGTTTGTGTAATAACATAAATGCCTACGCCTAAAGATTCGGAACTCATGTACTTCTGGTTGTTGGAAGTTCTTCGACCACTCATAACTCTATGCCCTCTTGCCTCTCACATCCTGCACACATTCTGTACAGATTGAGTAACAATGGTCCCACCTAGGGAAACGCCCAACATGCCCATTCTGGATGAAGCTGGTGGCGTTCCAGCCTGCTGCTGCTGTTGGACCCAGGAAGCACCATGAACACAAATGAGACCATGGCATGACTTTATGAGTTTTCTATGTGTGTGATACGGTAGATGCTAGGGGCGTACTCTCTCACTGCCGTGCCCTGCGTCATCTTATCTTGCTTTGCATGTGATGGGGGAGCTGCTTCTAACCCGGGTGCTGATCCGTAGGGGACCACCGTGGCCGTTCTGACTGTGCATCGGTGAGTAGCCGCCCTCGGTTATGCCGAGAGGTCGGGCTCGATCCCCGGGTGGCGGCTCTTGCTCATCCGAGCTCTATGCTCGTGGTGAGTGAGTGCTCACCGGTACTTGTCTCGCTCGCTCCCCGTCCCTCTCTTGTCTTTGTTGATTGTAAGACTTGCAAGCAAGTTACCGCATCCATGGCGCATCTGGCTTATTGGTGGTTGTTGCGTTCTCCTACCTCACCAAACATGGACTAGGCAACCTATGCAACTTCCTAGCAATTACTGGTATCAGAGCACGTGAGTTTTCTCTCTCACTGCTTCGCGATCCTGGTCCTTCGAGTCTACAACCACCCTCTCCCATGGCCGTCGCATCACTTCTGCTGTTCTCGAGGCAGTTGCGCGCATCCACACCGCGCCAACTAGCAGCAGCCATCTGAGTTGTTGTACTCACCACCCTCGATGTCTCTCGACGGGTGGTCATCTCCCGGGACCTAGCGGGTTCTACTCCGCTCGCTGGCGAGTACCCTACTCGTCGTCCATGGCCGGCGTCTCACCCGGCCCCTTGCACTGCACTCTACCGTCTCTTCGCAGCCGCTCTTGGCCTCCCCCACGGTTGTCCGTGGGTTGTAAGCGCATCGTCCGCCTCTCTTCATTACTGTGAGTTGTCGGTGTCTCCGCTGGCCCTCACATCTCCGACTGTCCCACTCCCCTCTACTGTTGCTCCTTGCTGCTCTTGAGGTCTTCTACGATGTGGGTACGCACTGTTCACCTTCTCGTTGCTCCTAGCTGCATCTTGTTGCAGCCGGCTGCCCTCGTGTATCCCTCTTTCCCTTCTCATTCTCTCCTAGCAGCATACTGTCTCATGTGCACGCAGTCGGCAGCTCTCTCAGCATTGCCCTGCGAACACCCTAGGGTGTCCAACAGCTGTGGTTCCTCTTCCTGTCCCTCATTGAGGGTCCAGGGCGTCACCTGGACTCTCCTCTACCTCCAGCTGCGTGCACAGCCTCATCAGTCAACCTGGATTCCCCACCACACGACGGACCCCCTGACGAGGAGCTCGATTCTCCTCGGACTGCCGCACGTCACGCTGACGGCGGGTGGGAGGAACCTAGGGACAACTACCCACCTACGCCTCCAGACAACGACACTCCCATCTGGTTTCGCATGCTCGACTCCAACTACTGGCGAGGGGACTTAGAAAGGGCAGCGGTTGCACAAGAGGAGGAGATTAACAGGCAAGTTTACACGGCAGACGACCTGCCACCGTCCCCTCCTCGTTCTCCAATCATGCAACCTAGAGTCGGCACTCCACCCTTCACATCTGCATCTACCTCCAACACCACAGCCGGTCCCTCACCTGCTACCGCCACCTCTGCTGAACCATCTCCAACTCCAGAGGTCCCGGGTGTCATCCCGTTGCTACCAGTGCACACTGACTCCATCGGCCTCGCAGGTGCGGTGCTTGACGCAGCAGCAGGGGCCGCAGCAACCTTCGTTGCAACCGCTCATGCCTGCAGAGCACCCACTCAAACTGCTCTCGGTCGTGCGTCAGAAGCCTACGCTCATGCAGCAGCCTCTCTCACACTACTTGCAGCGGCCGCGGCAAACATTGCCACTCAGAACACAACAGCAGCAGCCTCTGTCGCCACTACAGCTTCATCTACTACTGATGCCACTACTGCCGCCGTCGACTCCATCTGCGCCTCCACCGCAACAGCTATCCTGACTCCCATAGGTTCTCCACAGCAGCTAACTCCACACGTCGTCACAGGGGTCCTCGTTGTATCTGCATCTGCGGTAGTGGCTGGAGCCACTGTCACCGGCCTCCTATGCCTCACGGTGGCGCTTTCTCGGTGGGTAGCAGTGCTCTCCTCCTCGGCAACTGCAGTGGTGGCTCCTCTCTTCACCCTGCTGCACCGTCACCAGATCGGTGACACCGTCTCTCACTCTGCATGCCTAGCCCCTCTTCCTCTTTCCCCTCATTCTTAATAACAGTTTTGCACTAGTATTCTTACACTCTCACCATGCCAGGACCGGATGACACTCTTGAGGCCCTCCAGGCCGCTCGTAGCGAAGCACAGGCTGAGGGCCGAAAGGCATAAGATGAGCTTGATCGTGAGAGGGATGCACAGTAGGAGTTAGCCGCAAAAGTAGCTGCATTAGTTCTTGAACGTCTTCGCACTGTTCCGGCGTTTGCGACAGCCCTTCCTGCTGATCACTCAGGATCTACAGGCTCATCAGCACCACCTGCTCGTGGCGCTGCTCACTCCTCCTCCCCATCTATCACAGCTGCAACCGCCTCTGTTCGTACTCTCCCACCAGTGCGACAGGAATTTGAAACACCTCTGCCGCAGTTCACCTCCAAGCTCACCTTCACATCTTGGGAGACACGCTTCAATGCGTGGGCTCAGGGTGAACTGCTGTGGGAGAAATATGCACCCGCCAAGCCATCTTTTGTGCCGTAGCCTGCAGAGGCTGCACGTGCTGTGCGGGCCCTCATTAACGCTGGTCCTGAGAGTCTCCTTGATGATATCGGTACATGCAATGCAGACCCCATCCGGGGTACCACTGCTGACCCAGTTGGTGCCTATGCACTCATCCGCCGTCACAAGACTGTCACTGGGCATGCTGCCCAAAGTGCACTCACTGTTCAATTCAACACGCTGCAGATGCGGGCAGACAAGACAGCATATGAGTATTGGGCACGCAGCCTTCGTGACCAGGGCAAGGCTGCACCAGGACCTCTCTCTACATGTCTGTCCATCGTTGCTGGCCTTATCCCTGAGCTATCTGACCTGTACCTCAGTCTCCCAGGCAGAACTTGAATGCTTTGCTTCTCCCATTCTGATTCCCTACCAGGGATTGGCCCCCTCTTTGACTTTACTGCTGCACGTCTCACTGACTGGTGGAACTCCCTCCAAAACAAGCGGTTACATCATGCCACCGCAGCTGTCACTACCCCCTCACCCTCTGCTTCTACTGTAGCATCCTCCACCGTCTCCACCCTTCAGGCCTCAACTCACTCAACGTAGGCAGCCGGCCGCGGTGGGAGCAACGGCTCTCATCCCGGTTGTGGGGTTGGTCGTGGAGGCAAAGGTCGTGGAGGCGGACGTTGTGGTAGAGGCTCCAGTTCCTCGATTGTTGATGTCACCTGTTGGAACTGCGGCACCACCGGCCACTCAGCTCCTGATTGTCCGGCTCCCCGCGATGATGCGCGCCTCGCATACTCCATGTGCGCTCACGGGGCCCGCACCGGTGTTGCTGCCTCCTCTGCTGTTGTCGTAGTCACAGTCTCATCATCCTAATCCTCCTCATCTGCTTCTGCCCTGACTACCACACTAGCCCCACTTCAGCCATCGCAGCCTGCCCCTAGTCTCTGGGGCTGGGTACCACCACCATCCGGTCCCCCCTACTATGGGCCGCCATCCTCCGTTCCTACCTCCCTCCCTCCCTCCCTTCCCTCCCTCCCTGCCTCCCTCCCCTCCCTCCCTCCCTCCCTCCCTCTCTTCCTCCCTCCCTCTCTCTCTATCTCTCTCTCCCTCTCTCTTATTCTCCATCTCTTTCCCCTACTCTCCTCCCTCTATCTCTCTCTCCCTCTCTCTTTTTCTCCATCTCTCCCTCTCTCCCTCTATCTCTCTCTCTCCCTCTCCCTATGAGGGATTGGCCCCCTCTTTGACTTTACTGCTGCACGTCTCACTGACTGGTGGAGCTCTCTCCAAAACAAGCGGCTACATCGCGCCGCAATTGCAGCTGTCACTACCTCCTCACCCTCTGCTTCTACTGCAGCATCCTCCACTGTCTCCACCCTTTAGGCCTCAACTCACTCAACGCAGGCAACCGGCCGCGGTGGGAGCAACGGCTCTCATCCCGGTCGTGGGGGTGGTCGTGGGGGCAAAGGACGTGGAGGCGGACGTGGTGGCAGAGGCTCCAGTTCCTCGATTGTTGATGTCACCTGTTGGAACCGTGGCACCACCGGCCACTCAGCTCCTAATTGTCCGGCTCCCCACGACAATGCGCGACTCGCATCCTCCATGCGCACTCACTGGGCCCACACCGGCGTTGCTGCCTCCTCTGCTGTTGCCGCAGTCACAGTCTCATCATCCTCATCCTCCTCATCTGCCTCTGCCCTGACTACCACACTAGCCCCACTTCAGCCGTCGCAGCCTGTCCCTAGTCCGTGGGGCTGGGTACCACCACCATCCGGTCCCCCCTACTACGGGCCGCCATCCTCCCACTACTCTGTCCCTCCCTGGTCCCGGGACAATGGGCACCACTCTGACCGCTCATCTGACCGCCTCTCCGAGCGCTCCTCCGATCGCCGGGACGAAGAACGCGCTCTTGAACGTCGATTGGTCAAGCTTCTTCACCTTCGCTCCCAGGGAGGTGAGAGTATGAGTGGCCAGTCTCGTGTCTCTGTTTGTGAGTCGGATGTCACTCTCTGTGGTTCTGCCTCTAGTGGTGTGCAAGGGGAATTGCCTGATGATCGTGCATGGATTGAGCACTGGCAGTCTCATACCTTACCCGCACGCCTTAGATAGTCTGTCTCTTCCCTTGCCCGTGGTACTGTGGCTGTCTGCTTGGTCTTTCCCTCTACTCGTGCATCATCTGGCCTTTGGATCATTGATTTTGGGGCCACACATCACATGACATCTTGTCGGTCCTCCTTCGTGTCACTTGGGCCTGTTCAGTCTGTACGTTCAGTCCGGACTGGCTCTGGTCAGCTCCTCCCTGTTCAAGGTGTTGGTGTTGTCCGCTTTGTTGGCCCTGGCGGCACTATTTACCTCCCCGATATCCCGTACGTCCCTGATCTTGACGTCAGTCTGCTCTCGGTAACCACCCTTGACGATCAAGGCATGGACTTCTCGTCCAGCCGCGGCCTTGCATCCATCTCTCTCCGCTCCTCTGGTCGTGTTGTTCTCCGTGGTGTTCGCTGCAATCGCCTGTTCCGAGTGCCTCTCACGTTGTCCTCACCTTCCGCTGCATCTGCCTTTGTTCATGTTGCTCCATCTCTGTCCCCTTATCATGCAGACCTCCTGCATCATCGCCTGTGTCACATCCATACTATGGCCATCCCGCGCCTCCTTCACCTTCAACCTGCCTATGGCCTTGACTCTGCCACTTTCTCGCCTCCCTGCACGTCCACATGTCTTGACAGTGCTAGTGGCAAAATGCACCGCTCACCCTTCTCCACTTCTGAATCCACTACCTCGTACCCACTTGATCTGGTGCATGCCGATGTCATGGGCCCCCTGCCCCAAGATTGCTTGGGTGGCCTTGCACGCTATGTCTTGTGTCTCACTGATGACTACTCCCGCTACCGCTGGGTCTTTGCCCTTCGGCACAAAAGCGATGTCACGGATGTCATTGAGTCCTGGCTCCCACAGGCTGCATGGGCTTGTCTCCGGTCTCTGCGTGTCTTTCACAACGACCGTGGTGGTGAATTCTTTGGTCCGACGTCCCGTTTTCTTGAGTCTTGCGGTGTGTGCCTTGAATCCTCTGCCCCCTACACGCCTCAGCAAAATGGCGTGTCCGAGCGCTAGAACCGCACCGTTGCTGATGGGGTTTGTTCTTTGCTCTCTGCCTCCGGTCAGTCTCCTCTCTTTGCTTTTGAAGCCATGTCCTACATGACCTGGGTCTGGAACAAAATTCCGCATGGACCACTTCCCCACACTGTCACCCCTTTTGAACGCTGGACTAGTCGTCGCGCTGACCTCCGTCTTGCATGAGTGTGGGGGTGCCTTGCTTCAGTCTGGGTGCCCACCGACCAGCGGGAGGGTAAACTCTCTCCTCGTGGTCGCCTGTGTGTGTTTCTTGGTGTCTCTCCTTTCTCCAAAGCCTGGCGCTTATAGGATCCTTCCCGCTGCAGGGTAATTGAATCTCGTGATGCTCTCTTCTTCAAACACCTGTTTGAGCGTGACTCCCCACGCTTTGGCCGCCCTCTCACTTCGCCCGTTTGGGGTGGGGGTGGTCTTCTGCCCTCTGGGCCTCCTGCTCCCTTCTCAGGGCGTCCTTCTGTCTTTGCTGTCACTTCCCCGTCCGATCAGCATCCTTTGTTGTCTGCCTCTCCAGTGGCCTCAGCTCCCTCCACAGCTCCATTGGCCCCCTCACTCAGCCCATCTCCTGACTCTCCCACCGATGTCTCTCCTGCTGCGTCGTGCTCCTCTTCTCCGCTTGTCTCCACCTCTACGTCTTCACCTATCGCCCCTATACCAGCTCTTGTTTCCCCTTCCTCTCCTACAGCGCCTCTTCCCACTGCGCCCTCCTCCTCTGTGACCATTCCACCGGTCTCGCCCTACACGCGTGGTGGGCGACTCCGGGCCCTTCCCTTGCAGTCACACCCTGTTGTCTCTGGTGACCCTGGCCTTCGGGCCCTTGGTCTCACCACCTCTGGCCTGTCTGCAGCAGCGTCTGTCAAGCAACCCAGCACTGCCCTTGGCTACTCCCTGGTTGAGCAGGAATTTCACTCTCCTCTTTCGTCGTCCGTCGTTATGTATGTTGCTTCATGCTTTGCTACCGCCGGTCTTTCTCCGCTTCCCCATGAACCTGTGACGGTATAGGCAGCACGTGCGGCCTCTGACTCCCCTCAGTGGGAACAGGCCATGAAGGCTGAACTCGATGCACTGCCAGAGCACAGTGTATATGAGTTAGTGGACTTACCACCGGCCCGCAAAGTTGTTGTGGCCAAGTGGGTGTATCGACGCAAGCTCAACCCAGACAACACTGTGGAATGGTATAAAGCGCGTCTCAGTGAAAAAGGATTCTCACAGATCCCAGGTGTGGACTTTGACGAGACCTTTGCACCCGTTGGTTGCTGCACCACTGCCAGAGCATTGCTCAATCTAGTCGCTCAGCATGACTGGGAGCTGGAGCAAATGGACGTCAACAATGCCTTCCTGCATGGCAAGTTGGATGAGGAAATCTACATGGTGCAGCCACCTGGATTTTTGGATGGGACAAGCCGTGTGTGGCGGCTGCGTAAGGCCCTCTATGGGCTCAAGCAGTCACCCCGTTGTTGGAAACAGGAGATAACGGCAACCCTGGAAAAGGGCGGCTTCAGAAGAAGCTCAGTGGATCCCGCACTGTTTCTCAGCCCTCCGTCACAGCCACTGATTGCCATCCTGGTATATGTTGACGACCTCCTCATTGCATCTCCCAGCACCTCTGCAGTCACTGCTGCCAAGTCTCTTCTTCAAGCAGCGTACAAGATGAAGGATCTGAGGCCGGCTCGTGTCTTCTTGGGCATGGAGCTCGAGCAGGACCGTGCACGCCGCACTCTCCACGTTCATCAGGCTGCGTATATCCGCAGCCTGGGGGAGCGGTTCAGTCCATTTCTCACTACCATTCCCACGGCCTGTACGCCCATGACCCCAGCTGGACAGACACTGCTAAAATCATTGGACCTTTCCAAGCTGGGGGAGACAGTTGACGTGACTGACTATCTCAGAGTCGTAGGGTCACTTATGTACCTTGCCACCACCACTCTTTCTGATGTGGCCTTTGCGATCAACTTCCTCTCACAATTCTCTCAATGCCCACGTGAACGACACCTGGAGGTTGCCTTGCAAATTGTTCGCTATGTTCTTTCCACACCACGTGTTGGCCTCTTCTTTCGTGCTCAGCCCTCCCTTGTGGTTGATGTCTTTACTGATAGCGACTGGACACACAACACTGATGTACGCAGCCACACAGGGTACATCTTCTTGATTGGTGGCACTGTAGTTTCCTGGAAAAGTGGCAAGCAAGGGTGTGTGGCACGCAACACTGCTGAGGCTGAGTATGTTGCTCTTAGTGCAGGCACGTGTGAAGTTGTTTGGCTGTGTCGCCTCTTGCAACGATTGCGTGTTTCCATCCGCTGCATCACTCTGCGCTGTGACAATCAGAGCACAAAAGCCATTGCTAAAAACAGTGGCATGCATCACTCACGCACCAAACACATCAATGTGGAGCATCACTTTGTTTGTGAGTGCATTACTGTTGGCATTGTGCAAATCGCATGGGTGGATACCAAGTCGCAGAGAGCGGACTTTCTCACTAAGGCCCTGAGCCGAAATGTCTTCAAAGGTGCCATACACTCTGTTGGTCTCATCAGTCTGCATGACCCAGAATGACTGTCTGTGTGTTCTCTCTGTCTCCCATCATCTCCTTGTAATTCTCTTGTATGTGTGTGAAGTGCTTGTCTGCGGGTCATGGGGGAGTGTTGGAAGATCATTGGCCACTCATAACTCTATGCCCTCTTGCCTCTCACATCCCGCACACATTCTGTACAGATTGAGTAACAATGGTCCCACCAGGGGAAACGCCCAACATGCCCATTCTGGATGAAGCTGGTGGCGTTCTAGCCTGTTGCTGCTGCTGGACCCAGGAAGCACCATGAACACAAATGAGACCATGGCATGACTTTATGAGTTTTCTATGTGTGTGATGCGGTAGATGCTAGGGGCGTACTCTCTTACTGCCGTGCCCTGCATCATCTTATCTTGCTTTGCATGTGATGGGGGAGGTGCTTCTAACCCGGGCGTTGATCCGTAGGGGACCACAGTGGCGGTTCTGACTGTGCATCGGTGAGTGGCCACCCTCGATTATGCCGAGAGGTCGGGCTTGATCCCCGGGTGGCGGCTCTTGCTCACCCGAGCTCTATGCTCGTGGTGAGTGAGTGCTCACCGGTACTTGTCTCGCTCGCTCCCCGTCCCTCTCTTGTCTTTGTTGAGTGTAAGACTTGCAAGCAAGTCACCGCATCCATGGCGCATCTGGCTTATTGGTGGTTGTTGCGTTCTCCTACCTCACCAAACATGGACTAGGCAGCCTATGCAACTTCCTAGCAATTACACTGGTATGTAACACTTCGCCCCCCCCTTCTAGCCGCGACGTCCCGCCGCACGTGCACATGTGGCCCGCTGACGGTGGTAGTAGCCGTTGATGAGATGACCGACGTCTCACAGGTTGGTATGGTTCCTTGTTGTGATGTGCGGCGGCGTAGACGTTCCACTAGTCAAGATATTCCATGGTCTTGCCTTATCGATGGTGGAGGATGTCCTCAATGACGTACTCTGTGTCTTCGTCTACTTGAACGGGAGGCGGACAAGGGACGTCTCTACCAGAAAGGTTATCTCCGGGGTCTCGGTAGTGCTCAAGTCTGCTGACATGGAACACTGGATGAACTTGCATAGTGTTGGGGAGTTTGAGTCATGCAACCACATCGGGTTGCATGCGCTTGATCTCAAACGGGCCCAACCAATGGGGCTTGAGCTTTGGACAGTCGGTTCTGCGAAGCTTGATATTCACCTAGCTGAGGAAGACTTTGTCGCCTGTGGTGAAGATGTCGTTGCCGCGATGTCCATCAGCTGCTTGCTTCATCGTTGCCTGTGTCTTTGCAGGGGTTTGTCATGTTTCCTCCCTGATGGTGGTGAAATCTTGGCATTGAACGTCGACAAGGGGAATGTTGTTGCGACTTTGCAATCTGGCTGGTGCTACGGGAAGTTTGCCATACACCACTTCAAATGGAGTTTTTTCTGTTATCGTGTAAACTACCATATAACATGCGATTTCGGTAGTCGTGAGTTTGTGTGCCCAATCCGTCCCGTAAGGTTAGCTAGAAATCCTAGGCAGCAAGTTGGGGCAGCAGCGTTGTTGATGCAACGTGTGGGCTTACACGCTCGTTGCTTAGTCTGCTGCCCCCTCAATCTGCCGCTCTGGAGTCTAAGTGCTCTAGGTTTGTTACTTATAAATGCGGACGCCAGTGTTAGCGCTAGAAAGCAGCTGAAAGTACGTGATTATGAATGAAGAATGAGACACAATGGGAGACCCCTCCAAGAACTAACCTCTCCTAACTCTGTAAAGCTTGTTACTCAGTTCACCAGCCAATCAGAAAATAGCTCCATTTTCAGGCTGTCAATTTTTCCCGGTGAGCCCTGCCAGACGACGGAAAGCCCAAAACCCGGGCGTCATGTGTTTTGTTTGAAAACTGCACCATGCCATAATACCAACACTGCATACGCATTCGTGCAGTTAGAATTCACAAGAAAAATAGAGGTGAGGAGTTATGGCTGCCCAAACCCAGGCAGCGCCTACACTAATCCCTGGTGACAACAGTGCCACGCTAGCATGAGATTTGGATCCTAAGTAGAGCAGGACGCTGCAGACGTAACGGTAAAGTCAGATCTAGCAGTGGACGCATGCAGAAAACATTCGCAATGGCAGTGACCGCCAGTGGCCTGACCGCCAAGGAGGCCTACCGATGGAGTTGAGCACGTCGCCGGAGGGAGGAGGCTCCAGCGAACTACGTGTAGTCCTTAGCGTGTGTCAACTCCACCGGACGACACTCAAGCAGCATGGAGTCTCGCCATGAGTCATCTGGACGCTGATGTTCACAAGCCGGGAGGACACAAGGGAGCATGATGAGAGATGTGAGAAAAAACCATTAAGGTTCACAAAGTGTTTGGAGAAGCTGTTTGAGCGTTTGCTTTGTCTACTCTATTTGACCATTGATTTGAGGATGAAACGCCATTGAAAGTTGAATTCTTCTGCCATAGCAAGTCGTAAGTTCGTGCTAAAAACAACCGGGGAATTCACCGTCTCTGTCGCTTGTGATGGTTTTCGGTATGCCGTGTAGCTGCATGATGTTGTTTAGAAACAGCCGTGCTGTTCCCTCGGCGATGATTGTGGTCTTTGTCGGGATGAATTGGGACATTTTTTTAAAACCTGTCAATGACCACGAGGATTGCACCATATCCATGGAGTGTGACCGGTAATCCTGTGACGAAGTCCATGGAGATGTCTACCACGGTTCCGTCGTAACAGGGAACTTGTAGAAGTCCGGGTGGCCTCGTGCGACTCGATTTTCGTCGCAGGCATGTGCCGCGGGTTTTGCAGAAGTTGGCCGCGTCTGATTACATCTTGTCCCACCAATAGTTTTTCACCAGCTTCTTTAGCGTCTTGTCCATTTTGAAGAGTCCACCTGGTCCGGTGTCATGGCACTCTTCGAGCAGCATTCGACGAAGTTCGTCGGTTGGGGGAAAGACCACTTGGCGAATGAAGCGTTGTTCCAGCAGGGTGCTTCAAACCATAAATCTTGCGGAGTGCATCTGCGCGATTTATTTTCCTGGCCGGGACTCAATATTGTAGTCAAACCCAGATTCAAGCAGTGCAATCCATCGGTTTTGACGCCATTTGAGATCCGGCTGTGTCTCCAAATGTTTTAACGTGTGGTGGTCGGTGTGCACGATGCATCCACGACACTCCGGATAGCATCGCCATGTCTTGAATGTGTGCACAACGTCAGCATCTCCTCCTTGTGTATTGCGTAGTTGAGTTCCGGTCCTCACAGTTTCCGAGTCATGTAAGCGACTGGTTGTTCGCCGTTGCCATGGTCCTACAGAAGGACAACGCCAATGGCTCGGTCAGATGCATTCATGGCCATGACGTAGTCAACCTTTGGATTGGCTAATTGTACGGCTGGCGCCAAGGTCAGAGTCTTTCGCAAAGCGACGAACGCTTCTTGTTTGATTTCTCTTCCACCATCCATTATTTTCCCTTCAAGTGAGGTCAGAAAGTGGCAGACAAACTCAGGCGTAGTCCCGTACAAATTGCCGGTAGTAATTGCAAAACAAAAAAAAACCAGAATTTCTCAAACGTTGGTTAGCGTTGGCCAATCACCGCCTGCTGCCACTTTTTTTGGATCCATGGTGATCCGTCCGACGTTGATAGCGTGACCCAAAAATTGGTCGAATGACGATCAAAGTCGCATTTTGAGAGTATTCTGGAAAAAAACTCTCTTTGCAAGACCTTGAAGACTTTTCAAAGATATCCATCATGCTCCTCCGAGATGCGACTGTACACTATAATCTTGTCAAGATACACCATGACAAAATTGTCAAGGTATGGACGGAAAATGCTGTTCATCGCCGCCATAAACATCCCTAGTACATTTGTGAGCCCGGACGACATAACAATGAAGTACTTGAAACGGGTTCAGAACACCGTCTTCTCGATGCCGGCGTCTGCCACACGTATCTCGCAATATGCATTGCGTAAGTCGATTATGCTTATTATTTGAGCCCCTCCAACTTGGCCGAAACGTTCGTCCGCTCGGGAAAGAGGGTAACGGTTCTTGATCGTAGTGTCGTTCAATGCTAGATAAATCACGCACATCTGCATCTCGCCAGTTTTCTTTTTCACAAATTTTACTCATGCGCCGTATGGTGACGTGGATGGATGGATGAACCCCTGAATGAGCATCACAATGAGCTGCTTTTTCATCTTGGTGAGCTCATGATCACTCATCCGATAGGCCCCTCAAACAGTAGGTCTGCTGCCTGGCTTCAGTTGGATGCAATGATCGATGTCTCGTTGAGGAGGTAAGGTTCTCATGAGTTTGTCGGGGAAAGCGTTTGCAAACTCCTAGATGAGTGGTGCGAACTCTTCAAGTACCATCGCAAACTTTGCTAATGCCAAGAAGGCTAACAAGGTTGATGATGAATCAGCTGCTGCAGCTTCCGCTTCTCCCATTGGCTCGAGATGTATGAGTCACGCATGAGATCCTTGTCGTATGCAGTGCCTGGCCACGTTGAGTGGTATCAGCTGCACAAGTTGCCGCTTTTTGACTTTCGCAGCTTCCTCTGTTGCTTCCACCTTTGCTTCTTCCGCTGTCGGCTTCCGTCCTGCACACGAAAGTTGTCGTTTGGTGCCGTCGATCTCCACGTAGACGTCACCACTATTCCAGTCAGCTTGTGGATTGTGCTAGCATAAGAAATCTTGTCCAAGGATGATTTTTGATCGCTCATTGGACAAGAAATTCAGACCGTTACATCCCGTAGATCCCCCACTTGTAGTCGTAGTGGTCCTCCATATCTGTAATCTCCCGTCGACGGTTTATTCTTCAAACACCCCTAGTTTGGTCTGCAACCCCAGTTTTTTGACCATGTCATTCCTCACGAAGCTGTGTGAAGCTCCTCCATCCAATAGTGCCGGTATCGTTCTTTGACTTCGGCATCCCCAAGGCTGTATTATTAGTAGCATCGCCAGTTGGTCGTCCTCGTACCCCTCGTCAATCTTTGCGATCTCAAAAACCCTCTGCGGTGATGACGGCCCTTGAGATGGGCGATCCCTTGGCTCAGATCGCTCCTTACAAGAAAGAGTTGTGTCTTTAACTCCTGCCCTTTGTCGTTTCCCAACTAATTTTCTTGCAACTTCCCCCCTTTTTGGCTTGTTGCTTGTCGCGACAGTTGCAAGTGATGTGCCCGACTTTTCTGCAGTTGTAGCAGGTTTGCGTTTCTCTCTGGTCGACAATGTCCACTTCCATTGGAGTCGATAAGTACATGGACTGGCTTTTTCCGGTCCCACAACAATTGTGGTTGGGAGGTCGCCATTTATAGGATTGCTAATTTTGAGCGTTGTAGTCGGCGCTGTTGACCCTTTCTGCTGTTGCAATCATTCGCGACTAGTTGTTATGGATGCCAAAAATAGCGATTGCTTGCCAGATATCTTGCTTGAGGCCGTTGTAATGAAAACTGTAAAGTTGTAATGAAAATAAAGTTCATCACGGGCAGTGTCTACTGTGGTGATAATCTTGCAGAATCTCCGCGTGTACTCTGCCACGTTGGACTGCTGACGAAGACGTTGGAGCTTGTACCGTGTGTTGGACTTCTCATTCAGTCGTCCAAAACGTGCAAGCATCGTGCGCGAGAATTTGCTCCAGTCGCTTGGTGGCGTTAGCGCGTGTTGCCACTGTGGGTTGATATGCTCCAAGGGTGGAATGCCTACGGTCGGCGATATGAGACAGGCGCAGTTCCCCATTGATGGGGCTCTACTGGTCTCATGCTGTCGTTGGATGGTCTTTAGGTCAGACCACCAACTTAACGCCGTGCTAGGCAAAAGCGCGGCAGCAAGGTCAAATTTCTTTGATCGTGTTTGAACCCAGCAGGGATGAAGTACATGTCCAAACCTGTCAGCCACATCTGAACCGTTGGTCCCTTTGAGTTTGTGGGATCAAACGGTTCTTGTGGAGCCGGACGAGTTTTGTGTTCGCTTGAGAGTTGAGAATTTCTCTTGACGAGCACCGCTTCACACGTGCTTGCATCTCGAAGAGCCTCCATCACGATGTTGAGTTGTTGGAGCAAGTGGTTGTTGATTCCCTCAAGCACGGAGATCATGTTCACCAGTTCCTCGTTGATTCGCGCCTATTGTCCAGTGTCATCTGTTGTCGAGGTTGTTTGTAGGGGCGGCTGGTTTTTCACCGTTCGGTCCACGGCTAGATTGGTCATCGAAGCCATAGGGGTTGATCTAGCCACCGCGTAGCCTGCTGTACTAGCATCTGTTGACGCTTCAAGGTTCACCTGCATCGGCACTTTCTGCTCCTCTGTCACCGAAGTCGTCGTGGAAGACCCACTGCTGATTGTCGGTTGCGCTTGCTCGCCTTATGTCCTATTTGTGAAGTCTGTGAAGGCTTGATATGCGAGAGGCACTGATGGCTTGTGCGAGGTAGTCCTCCGGATGGAAAAAGTAGCCGGATGCCTCTTCAGCACTGCTGTGCTCAGTTACCAAGTGTCATGTCGAACGGATCGTACATGGTGAACAGGTAGAATCTGTGAGGCAAAATATGATATAGAACTTGGGACACTTCGGTAATCTACAGTTAGTCGTAAGTGTACTTAGGGTGACAATTTTCAAAACAATCGAACGTATATACACAAGTGACGATTTACGAATGAGGCATAGTCAGGGTCGTTGGGCTGTTAGTCGAGCAACGCATGTGGAGTCGTGTCGTGAGTGGTCGAATTCGAGAAGGTCCGCCTAGAGTTTGGGGGTCTTCGAGAAGCAACGGTGAAGATGCGAGATGCATCTTTATAAATCCGGATTTGTCTTGATGCGTCAAGAAGTCGATCGACAGTCGTGATACTTCTGTTTGTAGGTTTGCAAGATTGGTCAAAGCCGTCGGAAGGTTTGCGAATATCCAATGAGGGCGGGGCAGTTGGCTAGCATGCCCTCGACTGTCGGAGTGAATATTGCAGTTCTCGCGATGCAATGGGCTGTTTGTGTAACAAAATAAATGTCACTGGGAAAGATTTGGGACTCGTGTATGTATTGCACGTAACAGAATTTGGAGGGTCGAGAACATCGAGACATAGTTGTATATGGGTTCGTTTGTGTTACACCGAGCGGAACGTGGGTGGTTCACGGGAATGAGATGCGGGACAGTAGAAGATTTGGGGATTCAGAAGAAATGGATAGCTTTTATTCAGCAATAAGTGTACTTCCATAAAAGTGTCAAGTGACTCTAGCACATACATACAATGACAAGAATCGCAATGAGAACTATGTTGTGTCCTCGGTGCTCAAGCCAAGCAATACATGCAATGTCCCAGCGTGAGCGCCTGCTTTGAGAAGCTTTCCTCAATACTTGGGGCTTCAAGGATATCAAGGCGCAGATTTTTAAACATCCAGCAAAGTCAAGAAGTCAACCGAACAAGATCGAAACATTGGTATGGTTCGCTCCACTTCTGTCAACCCCTATGGAAGGTGGTTGAAGTTGTCAAGTATTCACGAACAATACAGCAAAGGTCAGGGAAGGTCGCCAAAATGCCCTCAGCTGATTGTCGTAAAAATCCTGAATTCTTTGCATGGTGGACCGTGAATGTAATGACAAGAATGCCCACTCGTGGTGTTTGGTATTCTGTGCGTTCAGATTAAAACAGTTCCTCCCCTTGTAGCCGTGACGTCCCGTCGCATTTGCAGGCGTATGCCGCTGAAAAGGACAATAGCTGTTGATTAGGTGGTCGACGTCTCCAAAGTTGTCGAATGCCTCCCAACTGTTATGCACAGCATTGTAGCCATGCCAGGTGACCAGGAATTCTGTCGTTTCTCAATGCTATCAATGTTCGAAGAAACCTTCAATAACATACTTTGTATCCCCGTCCACTTGTACAGGAGATGCGGGTACAATGTCTATACCAGGGAAATTTATACTAAGGTCCCAGTAGTGCTTGAGTTCGCTCATGTAGAAGGCAGGGTGTATCACCTTGCTATCAGCAGGACAAAGGCGAGCGATGACAGGGGTTTGCATTTGCTTGATCTTGAGCGGTCCCAACAACTGAGGTTTGAGTTTTGCAAAATCTTATCCTCAAAGTTTGATGTTCACCGAGCAGAGGAGTACGCGATCACCACCACTAAACATGTTAAAACTTTACTTAACAGGATCTTTAGGAATCTTCAGATGCATTCTTCATATTGATCTGCAATTCGATGCTTTGCTGAATTGTTGGTGATGATCTCTCAGACACATGTCACCACTCATACACACACTGGCACTCTTGCCTCAATAATGCCATTGATTGTGCAATTCAAGAGTATGGGCTGAAGGCACAGTTACACGACTCGTCTCACAAGCTTTCCAACGGTACCAAGCTTGTACAAAATGATCATACACAGACAAAGTAATAACAAATACAAAACTACGGCTACTTATCTGTCTGTACCAGCTAACAACAGAAAAAGTGCAAGTGTTTACGTAGTCCGGTATCCTATGTCTTTGAGTTCTCAGTCACAGCATCACCCGGACGTCGCTCGATGACCTCCGGTCATCAGAAGACCGAGGTTCGCGGATGCCCAGCGCCCTCGATGCAATCCACGGACGAGATTGCCCGGATATGCGGTAGCTTCCCATATCCGTTGATCATTCTCGAGCGTTTGTCTCGAAAGGACCGGATGGTCACACTTCTCGATTCGTCAACAGCTCCAATCATTCCACTTCCCTCGCAATGATTCGTGATCACAGGATCCACCTTTAGAAAGGGCAATATCTTCCTCGTGCTCCAGTCCCCTGGCACGTCAGCAGACTCAAAGTCGAGAGGAGCTCACGCTCACACTCTCGCTTAGTCTGCCAGGCCACACACCCTGTTTGTCCAAATCATGCCAGAACATACAGCTTCCAGTACCATAGTCCACTCAGCTCTCCGGAGCTCCAATAGGATGAGTAGAGTGGGTAGGGCTGCGTATGGATGGATCAGTGGGACACCTAAAGAGGCCCGTCCACAGCCATACCATACCCTGCCAATGTAGGTTAGACAGGAGGGTCGAGAGAGAGAGAGAGAGAGAGAGAGAGAGAGAGAGGGAGGAAGAATCTCTCTCTCGGCCCTCTTGTTTCCTTTTTTGTTGTTGTTGTGCCGAGCCCAGTA
>SZWC01006935.1:51553-74595 GCA_023375785.1 Penium margaritaceum | reverse complement strand
GGGGGGGAGGGGATGTCGTATGTGGTAAGTGTATGTGAGGAGTGTACAGGTAGATGGGTGCTAAAGGTTATGATTAAGTCGTGCAATTGAATGTGGAGGGAGGGCGGAGGAGGGGACGGGGGAGGGGAGGGGTTGTGTATGGTGAGTGTATGCGGAGGGTGTATGGGGAAATGGGTGCTAGATGTACACTAGTGCATAATGCTGAGATTTAGATGTGTAAGTAAGTGTAGGGGGAAGGTAGGGTTGTATGTGGTGAGTGTATGGTGGGAGTATATGTGGAGATGGGTACTAAGTGTACACTAGTGTATAATGTTGTGATTCACATGTGCAAGTGAATGGGGGGGGGGCTTGGAAGGGGGGGTATATATGGTGAGTGTATGAGGGGACTGTATGCGGTGATAGGTGCAAAATGTACACTAGTGTACAATTCCATGATTTAGATGTGCAAGTGAATGTGGGGGGAGGGGGGGGTTGTAGGTGGTGAGTGTATGGGGGGTACTAGTGAAGTAATGTGATTTCTTGGAAGGTTCCTTTTAAGGTACGTGGAGTATGTGTATGTCCTGGAAGCTCTTATACAGTGACCACGTACAACCCCCCCCCCCCTTTCCCTTCCTCCCCCCTCCCACATTCACTTGCACATCTGAATCACAATGTTAAACACTAGTATACATTTAGCACCCATCACCCCATACACTCCCTTTATACACTCACCATATAGACCCCCCCTCCTCCCCCGCTCCCATCATTCACTTATACATGTTAATCACAACAGTATACACCAGTGTATGTAGGGAGTGTATGGGGAGAGGTGTGCTGAATACAAACTAGTGTATAATGTTGTGATTGACATGTGCAAGTGAATGTGGGGAGTGGGAGGGGGAGTTCTAAATGGTGAGTGTATGAGGGGAGTTTATGGGATGATGGGTGCTAAATGTCCTGTAGTGTATGATGGTATGATTCATATATGAAGGTGAATGTGGGGGGAGGGGGAGGGGGGTTGTACGTGGTGAGTGTATGGGGAGGGTGTATGTGGAGATGGGTGCTAAATGTACATTAGTGTAAAATGTCGTGATTCACATGTGCAAGCGAATGAGGGGGGCCTTGGGGGGGGGGGGGTCCATATGGTGAGGGTATAGGGGAGTGTATGGGGTGATGGGTGTTATACATACACTACTGTACAATACTGTGTTTTAAATGTGTAAGTGAATGTGGGGGGAGGGGGGTGGTATGTGGTGAGTGTATGGGGGGAATGTATGTGGAGATGGGTGCTAAATGTCCACAAGTGATTGTGGGAGGGGAGGAAGTAAAGTGAATGGGAGGGGGGGTTCTACGTGGTGAGTGCATGGGGGGAGTGTATGAGGGGATGGGTGCTAAATTTACACTAGTGTAACATGCTGTGATTGAGATATGCAAGTGCATGTGGGGGGGAGGGGGTTAGGGGGGAGGGAGGGAAGAGTTGTATGTGGTGAGTGTATAGGGGTACTGGTCAAGTAATGTGGTTTCTTGGAAGGTGCCTTTCTGTGTACGTGGGGTATGTGTATGTCCTGGAAGTTTCCATCCGGTGTACGTGGGGTATGTGTATTTCCTAGAAGTTACCTTTCTGTATGGTGTACGATGTACACTGGAAAATGAATGTATGATTGGACGGTGATTAGTCATAAACATGAAAAAAATGTGAGAAGCTCCTCCGTCCATTAGTGTCAATGCTATTCTGTGACTTTTACAATCCCTTGCTTGTCCTCGTAACAATGTTTCCGCTTGGTTGTCCTCATACCCCTCGTCAAACATTGCGATATCAAAACCCTCCTCTGCGAGGATGTGAACTGCTCAAATGGCGATTGGTTAGCGCAAATCCTCTAGACCGAACAAGAGCCTTGCCGTATACTCTTGCCCTTTGCAGTTTCCCAGCTCCTTGTGTCTTTTGTATGACTTCTCCTTCATTTGGCCTATTAATTCCATTCCCAACCGTTACGCAAGAAATGACCCAGCTTTTAACAAGTTTAGTAGAGCTGTTGATTGTGTTGATGGATGGTGTCAATACCCATCAGAGACAAGGTTTCTACCGACTGCAACTTTCCTCTATCACAATTAGAATTTGGGGTCGCCAGCCATTGGAGTCCTCAACCCGAGCATTGTAGTCAGTATTGTTGATGGGATCGGCTACTGTGGTCATTTACAGAAGGTCATCATGGATGGAAAATTTGGCAATTGCTTGTAAAATATCTCATCGGAGGCTGTTGTTGTTGTGAAACCAGGGTTCATTGGGACTAAGGTTGCTGCCAATGATGATTTTTTGAAATCACTACATGTACTCCACCACGATAGACTTTTGATGCAAGATTTTAAGCCTATACCATGCGACGGTCATCTTGTTCATCTCACCCAAGTGGGCAAGTGTAGCATGTACCAAGTTGCTCCATGTTTCTGGTAGAGTGAGGGAGACATGCCACGTTGGGTTCATCAGCTTGAGAGGTAGTGCGCCTACGGTCAACAATGTGAGAGCTGTCGCGTAAGCCGTTGGTCCTGCTCAGTCCTTGTTCAGCTGCCATTGAAAGGTCCTTACATCAGACCACCAACTCAAATCTTTGCCGAGCAAAAGTGAGGCCACAAGGTCAATCTTAATCTTACCATTGTTGACCCCAACAACGGTAGAGTACATCTCCAGACTTGTCAGCCATATCCTGACCGTTGGTCCTTTTGAGTTTGCAGGATTGAACTACTTGAAAGTGTCGATAAAATCTGGGGTTCAGTTGAGAGTTGGAAACTTCTCTCGGTGAGCACTGCTTCTTGCACACACAAAACATGAAGCTCCTCCAAGACCGATTTGAGTTCCTGTAGAAGATGGGTGTTTAGGCTCTCAAGTCCCAACAACTTCTAGAAACACGCCTTCGTTAATGCAGACTGGTCGGCCAGTGCCTCCCATCGTGCAAGATGTCGTTAAGGCGGGCAATTACAGGGCCAAAGGACTTGTCTAACCCGACTACCCCGTCAGCGGGTTGGCCGCTGGTTTCATCGGTGTTGTGCTATTTGTTGCAAAGGTTGTCGATACCACCAAGTTTGTTTGGAGGGAATCGTTGTTCGTGTGCTGATGATCCTCCATCGTCGGAGTGTTTGGTAATCGCAGTTGCTCCTCATCGGTTGCGCTCGCTGGCTCACCATTGTTGTCATGAGCTCTATGACCTTCTTAACATTAGAGATATGTCAAAGACTCATGCCATGGTGTGGCCTAGTAGCTATTGCAGCGGCTGTCCCTCTATCGTCGCTATGCCCTGATACAAAGTGTTGTGCCAAGGAAAACACGGGTGGTGCACATGGATGAGGTATAAGACACTTGACGAATGGATTTGGGACAAATGGATCGTTCAAATGGATATTCTGATAAAGTTTTGAACTTTGATGAAGAGTGTTGAGTAAGTCAAGGAAACATATGCAGTGAAAAGAAATCGTAATGAGGCATGTGTTGTTTCCTCGGCACTCAAGTCGAGCAATGCATGTGAGGTCACACTGTTAGTCGATGTTTCAAGAAGTTGTGTAGAAAATCTGGGGGACATTAAGAACATCCGGGTGCGCTTCAATAAACATTAATTTCCTTTAAAAAGGTAACAAAAAAATATCAAAGCACTTCGCGACACTTTGATCAACCATTTTGGAAAGTGGTAGAAGTCGTCAGAAGCTTCTAGAACGAAACACCAAAGGTCACGGTAGGTGGTCATAGGGCACTTTTGCATGCTGCCATAGCCAAATTGGGAAATTGGCCCATTTATCATTGACACATGGTGTTTTTTTTTTCACATGCGACCTCTTTTGGCCTCTCCCAAAATGGTCTTTTCACGTGCCAAAAAGCTTGGGAGAATAAACTCCCCATTCTTTGAAAGGGAATCTCCCAAGTGACACTATTGCAGGGCCTGAAAGGTACCCAAACCTTTATGAAGTCCACAACCCCTTAATGTTAGGGGGGGGAGGGGGTTGACTGAATGGTTTTCTTTGACAATTTGAGGTGTTTTTAGAAAGGACGTGAAAACACCGCGAGTCAATGCCCGAGAGGCAAGAAAAACAGCTGGTGGGTGGTGTAGCGCTTTTGACAAGATGTGGGGGTGCGCTATCTTTCTGGTGGCTAAAGTATTCTTGGCCGATCGGTGTAAGAATACTGAGGTCAGCGCATGGTGGATCACATATGCAAGGACAAAAATCCCACTCGCGGAGGTCAGGGACCCACGTACGCCAGGGACGTAGCATAAATGATCCTCATTATTCTTTATCTTTAGAAATCAAAACCCCTTTAAGGAACTGATGGTTTCTATGTTGCATTGGTGGAGCCTACAAAAAACATAAGAGAAAACATAGAAAAGCCCCAATCCTAATAGGGGGTTCGCGTGTCCAAGAAAAACAGAGACGGTTCATGGCTTGATCATGATCGAGAAAAAACACATTCTTCAAGAAAAAAACATTTCACCACGAGGAATCCCTCCCTCCCCTAGGTCTTGGTACAAATAGTTTTCAACCCCTGGAAAGAATTATATCTGGTATTTGATTTGTGTTGCATAGAAACCTGCTCTGCCCCACAGTAGCATAGCCATAAGGTGTCTCCAACCTCCCTTGCAAACAAAGCAAAACTCCTCCTGTTACGTTAGGCAAACCGTAGGTGTTCACAGGAATGAGATGCGGAGCATTACATGATTCTAGCAATTGGGACAAATGGATGATTTGTATGAGGTATAAAGTGTAATTAGATGAAAATTGTGGAATAGTTAAAGCACACATCTACAATGACGAGCAACACAATGAGCCATGCGTTGGGTTTCCGGCGCTTGAACCAAGTGACATGTGCGCGCAAGGTTGTGCTGTGAGTGGTCACTTAAAAAAGCTTTATAAAAGTCCATTGTCTTTGAGAAGTCAACCGAACCGTATCAACATGTGGATACACTTCACCATACTTCTGTTGACCATTTGAGAAAGTGGCCAGCGTTGTCTTGATCTCCCAGAACATAATACTGAAGGTTGGGACAAGTGGCAAAAACTCCGTTGGCATAAACTTCTTGAGGTCGACGTGTGGTGAGCCATGAATGCAAGAATAAAACTTCCACTTGCAGACTTTCGGGAATCGTGTACGTCTAGGGCGTAACACCCACCTCCCTTTCAGCCGTGACGTCCCAGCGCATAAGTAGACATATGCCAATGATGACAGTAGTAGACGTTGACTAGGTGATCAACGTCTCAAAGGTTGGTGTACGGCTCCTCACTGTTGTGTGTAGCATAATAGCCATGCCACTTGACCATATTTTCAGCTCTTTTTCCACGGCATTGATGTTCAAGGAAATCTCCAATCATGTACTATGTCTACTTCAAAAGGAGGTGGAGGTCAAGGTCTCTTCCAGGGAAGTTTACGCTGGGGTTGTATTAGTGCTTAAGCTTCCTCATGTTGAAGACAGGGTGGATCGTTATGCTGTTAGATAGACAGGGCTGAGCAACAACAAGGATTTTCCTTTGCTCAATCTCAAATGGTCCCAACCATTGGGGTTTGCGCTTTGCAATGTCAGTTTGATGTTTGCTGAGTTGAGTTGAACGCGATGGATGGCATTGAACACGTCATCGCTGTGATTTTGGTTTGTTGCTTGTTTTATGGTTGCTTGTGTCTTCTCAAGGGTCTGCTATGTTTCGTCCTAAAGACTGGAGAAACTCCTTCATTGGATGCAAACCATGGGAATGTTGCTCTGGTATTGCGGTCCTATCATAGAGTTGTATGGAAGTTAATTCGTTGGTCGTTTGGCTGTCTAATCAGTGTTGTGTGGCGAGCATAGTGTGTAGAGAAGTTGTTCAAGTATCTGATTGGTCCGCTTGGTTGCTCGTTAGTTTGAGGATGGAATACCATTGGATCCAATTGCCATAACGTATCATCCATTTATGCAAGAAATGTCTACTGAATTGGACATCCCAGTTATTGACGATGGTACGTTGCACGCCGTGCAGCCATACAATCTACTCAAGAGACAATCGTGTTGCTCCTTATGCGGCGACGGTGGTCGTTGTCAGAATGAAGTGTGACATTCTTGATATTCTGTCCACCGCTATGAGGATCATATCCCTTAGGAGTGGCACGCAACCCCATCACAAATCCCCTGCTGATGTCTTCCCATGGCTCCTTACAAACATGGCGAGGTTAGGGTAGTTCTTGTAGTCTCGTGCAACGAGATTTTTGCCGCAAACAAGTGTTGCATGACTTCCAAAAGGCAGCCATGTCAGTCTGCATTTTATACCAACATTAGTACTTTTCCAGCTTCTTGAGCATCTTGACATTGTTGAAGTGTTCGGCTGGACAAG
This sequence comes from Penium margaritaceum, assembly GCA_023375785.1. Lineage (NCBI taxonomy): Eukaryota > Viridiplantae > Streptophyta > Zygnematophyceae > Desmidiales > Peniaceae > Penium > Penium margaritaceum. Next base: position 68,277 of record SZWC01006935.1, on the reverse strand, counting down.
AATTGTGGCATTCCTTCATAAGCATCCACCAAAGTTATATCTTTAGTGGCATGAAGAATTGGCGAGTGCATCTCCTTTTCCACTAGTTATCATTGAACTATACCTTGGTTTTAGCGTACTCGTCAAACTCCTTGTAACCCTTTACAAACAACATCGCGAGGTATAGGTTGTGTTTGATGAGTAGGTCGCCAATCTTAGCCATCAGATATGGCCGCCAACTCAGGGCACCCGCTGCATTCATCTTTCCAGGTTGGTACCCTATGTCTTAGTTGAAGTTAGATTCAAGAAACTCCATCCATTGAGTTTGTTGACAGCTCAGTTTTGGCTGAGTCTTGAGATTTTTAGGTGTGCCATGGTTGGTGCAGACGATGCATTGTTGGCATTTCAAGTAACAAAGCCATGTTTAGGAACATGTACGCGCCTGGTTGTTCTCCATCGTTGTTGTCTTGGAGGAAAGGCACCGATTGCTTGATCGTACGCAACAGTTTTAACTATGTAGTCCACTGCTGGATTTTCCCACTATAAGGATAGAATCAAAGTTAAGGCATTTCTCAAAGAGTTTCACACTTCTCGTTTGCTTTCCCTCTGATCTGACTCGATGGTTTTACGAGTGATAATAGAGAGAGGCGCAGACACCCGAGTGCAGTCCTTTACAAATTGAAGGTAGTAGTTGTAGAAGCCTACAAATGTTTAACCATCCAGAACATCAGTTTGCATCAATCTATCACCGACTACATCCACTGTTTTTGCATCCATGGTGATTTTCCCACTACCAGTGATGTGGCCGAAAAACTCAATCGAATGGTGATCGGGATTGCATTTCAAGTTTTGTAGCGGGAGGGCCGGTTTGGCCCTCCCTCCTCACTGAAGCGAGGGGTGGTTGCGCACCACCCCTCGCGTCAGCGAGAGCTGGCCGACGGCCAGCACTTCGCTGGCCGCCGGCCAGCTGGCTGCCGGCCGGCTGAACGGCTGGCAGCCAGCCAAGTGACCGGCCGGCCACCAGCCGGCCAGCCGCCAGCCGCCGATTGTGGCCTCAGCCCCATTGGCGGTTGAGGGGCCACAAGGGCCTCAAGGGCGAGGCCTCGTGGCCTCGTGCCCTCGCACCTCCCTCGCCCTCCTTGCAAGCGGGCAGGCGAGGACGAGGGATAGGGGGAGCGAGGGTGAGAGCAAGGATTAGGGAAGCGCACGAGAGGAGTCGGCGCAAAATCGATGATCTTGCCTCGCACGCGATGATTTTGCGACGACGCATCCAAAACAAAACTCAAGTTCGATTAGGAAAAACTATGAGTTTCGAAACCGGAAAACTCGTGCGAATGCACGACTTTGAGGTAAAAACCCTTGGTTTAGGTCCCAAAACCAGGGGTAAGGTTGAAAACGGAAATGGGCCTCCGACGACTCGAAAGATTCGAGTCTCCCTGCTCTGGGTCGTTGATGACAATTACCACTCAGTCCTGCAAAGGGGGTAAGCCCTGGATGCAAACTGAGAACGCCATTCTGCGAACTCTGACAACGACTTCAGAGCAGGAGCTGGAGACTCGACCCGTTACAGTAGTTCTCAGAGCTAGACGACCCCCACGACTAAGGGTTTGACAGAAACGGCGGCTACGCCATACATGAAACGCAGGCGGCAGCTGCAAGCAGTAGCACAAATGCCAGCAATGACTACGGTATCACTACTTCACGAATTGAAGCGCCGTAAAGTGTGTTAGAGAGCTGGAAAAAATCTCTATTTGGTGGAGCCACTTTCTACCAGCCTCTCCTCAGTTCCAGGGGGCTTGAAGGATTTTTGTGGGGCGGGGTGGGGAGTCCCACACTAAAAAACCACAAAATCCTCCCCTTGTACAAGACTCCTCCCCCCTCCCTCGTCAAAAGAATTGGGACAACTCCCTTCCCCAAGACTAGGGACTCTCACAATCTGAGAGCACCCTAAAAAGGAGGAGGGTGTCACCTTGAAGGGTCTTGACTGCACTCCAACGCCGCTGGTTCAAGGAAGTCGCCGCCAAGGGGTGCGAGGCGCGCAAAAGACTCAAGAGGAGACAAAGGAAGACAAAACACAAAGGGAGGAAAAGAAAGTAGAGGAGGGAGTGAAGGAGCTACTAGGAATTGCTAGAACTTCTTTCCCTTTTGTTTGTCCTAGTTTATGAGTGGCACTCACTTTTTTTTTGTCATTTCCTTCTCCTCTAATACCCTTTTGATCTTTAACTTTGATGTTGTATATATTTTTTTCCATTATGCTCAACAGAAATGTAATTTTTTTGAATTAGTTAGGTACCACCTAAATAATTCCAATCTGGTGGAAAAAAAAAGCAGAATTATGGGAAGCCGGGTGTTTACTTTATCCTTGTCTCAAAATGTTGTTAGGATCTTGTGGTATGAATACGTTCCTGAAATTTTCAGGTCACGTCCGGCTCGTGGAATGAACCCAAGAGGTCGCCCACAGTGACGCGACAGTCTGATGAGGCAGATTTCCGCGAGAAACCAAAAAACCGCCTCGTCAGACCTGCCGTGCTCGACGTCGCCACCTGCATCAGCAAACTCGAACACCATCTATGTCGAAAGTCAGGATCCTATGTTTCCGTTCAATGAAGCAAAAAGGCCTACCTGAATAACTCTAGGGCCAAAAACCATAGTCAAAAGTAAAGAACACATAAAGAGGAACTTTGAAAAAATCAAAATTAAAGATCGGTAGGGTATTCTATTTTCCTAGGTACTAGCCCTTGCTAATCGCAGTGAGTCACGGCTTAGGAATTGTAGTTCCAAAAACCACGCCCTTGTGCCGATGTGGCGGCCTAGGAAAATAGGAATTGAATTTATGATTGCCTCACCGATCGTGAGAGCAAGGATTTTGTGGGAGGCAATCCTTCCCTGAAGTTGTGGGGTGATCCCCACAACGACTTTCACGTGCTAGTTACACGGACAACGAGATGGCAAGTGCCGGACCGTCAAAGACCAACAAGGGCAAGGTGGTGACGGCCTCATCACGTGCCCTTGGCGGACTCCAAGTCTTGGGAGCCGTCGCCGCAAGCGCAGTTGCCAAACCAAAGGCAACCGTACCGCAGAAGACAACTGACGCAAACCTTTGCAACACCAAACATCGTGCAGAGGCCGCAAAAGTGCTTGACAAGAACGTCGACGTACACGTGGGTGACCCCCACACGACTGACGACGCAATGGAGGAGGATCTCCCAAAGGGGGACCCCGATGAAGAGTACGACGCCGACGATGGCAAAGGCGACGAGGATCGCGATCATTGCCATCGTCATGCCGCAAAATCGAGCCAATTGCTCGAGAAGGGCAAGGCGCTCGCCGCATCACCTGAAGTTGCTGACGGCAATGAGACTGCCGAGAGCAGCAAGGGTGCCAAAAGTAGCCACCTGGGAAGTTCCTGCGAGAACAAGTCGGATGACAATGCCGCGAAGGCAATGCACGATGACCGCCGCAGGCTTGCGGAGTTTGCTGCTGAAGCGGCGGGCCAACATAAGATCACCACCAACGGTGGAGGTACGGTACCACAAAGAGGAGTGGGGGCAGACCCGCCTTCCTACAATGTGGCCGCAATGGGTCAGGGCAGCGCCCACTCCAGCGTTGTCGCTGACGGCACTCTCCTCCGAAAGATGGGACTCCTTAGAGACGTGTATGCAAACCATCCCCTCCTCCAGTGGGTAAAGGTACACACGCAACTCTAGGCCCTGGAGGCTATCGTCGATGCTCTGACGACATCAGAGCTTAACTTCGCGTTCGCCAACCTACTGGCACACGTCGGGCAGAGCATCACAAGCCGTGACCGTGATCACTAGCTGCAGCGCCTGGCCGCCCACGAGGCAAGCCGCCGATGCAACGACCTCGACAAGGCATTTTAGAGCGTGAACCATGTGCGGATGTAGTAGCAAGCGCAGCACGCCGCAGCTGCAAGTCGTCGAGGTAGACAAGTCGGCAGCGACGACTTGCCTACCTTGACGACGTCAGGGCCGGTCATGAACACGTCCTTCCTCCACAATGTGGAGATCTCCCGGAAACGCGTAAAGCTGACCAACTTGCTGAACTGCATGGAGCACGTCCAACGCGTCCACAAGGCTCCACTCAGTCAACGGGGTGATCTTGCCATGACTCGGCTTGAAGACAAGCTCTTCAAGTACGTGGTCAAGGAGTGGAGTGTGCAGAGGCCTCACCTCGAGTGGTAGCCCATGCCGTTGGAAGCCTTCTGCACAATCATGTGTATGAAGCATACCCAGTGTGAGGAGGCGCAGTGCGCCTTCCACAAGATCAAGAATTTTAGGCAGGTGGGTAACTCGCTTGACGCCATTTGAGTGAGTTTACCACACTCGTAGAAGAAGCCAAAAGCTTCACCGAGAGCAACGGTACCCAGACCTTCAAGTACCAAGTGTGCTTGCCACTAAAGCACTTATGCGATGGTCTTTCCAATGAGAAGCTGAAGGACAAGACCACCACGACCGCAACAGGCCAAGCTTGGACATGCTGGAGGGCGTTGCAAGACTACATGAGCGAAGTGTATTCGGTGAACCTGAATCAGTATTCAGATACACGGTCGAATGCGCGTGCATAGCAAGGCCACGATGCACGCATGGAGGCTACAGGGGCAAGAGGGACAGCCGGGCAGCGGGGCGGGGTCAAGGGCAAGCAACCGGCAAACCCCTTAGCCAAGAAGGCTGGTGGGAACAAGCCCCCAAACCACAAGCGTGTCTACAACAATGACGAGCTGCAAGTGGCGTGTGAGCGTCGTAACACGGCCTTCTGCGAGGGTCTGTGCCACAAATGCATGCAGCCCGAACACTTCAGGGGTCAGTGCCCTGAGGTTTTTGGTGGTGGAATAGAGGTTGCGGCGTTAGCCGCAGCCACGGTACCTCGTGGGGAGGCTGTAGCAGGAGGCCGTGGATAGGGTTGTGGACAGGGTTGCGGTCGCGGCAATGGACTTGGCAGTGGTAACGGACAAGGCCGTGGGGCGGGTTTTTTCCATCCTTGAGTGACGTTAGTGGGGACCACATAGGGTAAAACTGGATCACGAGTGTGGATTCATGTTTTTAGACGAGAATGATAAATAATTTGAGTTTTTTACAAGTTCTAATTTCTCTGTTGTTTTCTCCCCTCTAATTGAGCCTCCCTCTGCACTTGCTGATCGACATTACCCACTAAATCTTACATCACCGGACGAGTTGCATGACCGAACTTGCTCAGTGCCAGCGACACCGAACACTGTGCAAGAGTTGTGTAACACAGTGATTGAAGAAAACGCCTTGAAAGTGATGATTTCAATCACGTTCGCGATACCTTTAGTCAACAATTTTGACCCAGAGAAGTTTATAGACAGGAAGGTGCTAGTAGAATTCACACGTGCACACAAGATGTGGACTAGAGTAGGTGAATCATGGAGTTGCGGCGTCCTCCATCTAGATTCTGTGTTTATCACAAACGCGGCTTGCCATCGTCGAGCCTGTTCACTCGGAAGAGTGGAGGCAACATGACGATGCAGTTCAAAGGACATCTAGCTGGTGCTCTCCCAAATGTACTCGCTGACACTGGAGGAGACTACTCCTTTGATGGCCTTGGCTTTACTCGACAGGTTGGCCTAAAGTACAAGCCATCAAATGGCGCAGTTGTTGTCGGTGACAACCGTACGGTACCCGTGATTGGTACTTGTAAAGCAAGAATTTGTATCCAAGGGTATACAGAGAGTGTCACGTTGAAGGTACTAAACCTTTTTGACCAGTTTGATGTGGTGCTAGGCGATCCCTTGCTCCGTGAAAACAAGGCTCCAATGTGCCTTGAATCAAAGCGGTTCATCCTCTGAAGAGGACAGCGCCGCTTTACGTTGATTCCGAGTATGGAATCATCGCCAACCCAACTCAAAGTCCATGCTAGCTTGTCTGCGATGCAGGTCAAGAGACGTATTCGACAAGGTTGTCGATATTTCTTGGCTCACCTGCAGAAAGTGGAGGATGACGTGAAGAAATACACGCCACGAGAGAAAAAATCTCTATTGGCAGAGTTCTCGGGTGCATTCCAAGACCCTCTGGCTGGGCTTCCAGTAGAAAGACACATGGGCCACATGATTTCGCTACAATCGGATGCGAATCTCTTGTTCAGACCCATGTATCATCCTAGTCCTGCAGAAAGGTGAGAGGCTGAACGCCAAGTTAAAGAGTTCCTTGTAAAAGGGTGGATCAAGCCAAGTAGCTCCCCGTACGGTGCGCTGATCCTTTTTGTGAACAAAAAGGACGGTAGTTTACGCATGTGAGTGGATTACCGTGTGTTGAACAAACTGAAGGTGAAAAATCGATTCCCTTGACCGCGGATTGAGGACCTTTTTGACCAACTTCAAGGGGCAAAAGGGTTTTTGTCCTTGGATTTGTCCCAAGGGTACCATCAAATCCGCATCACGGAAGATGATGTTCCCAAAACTACGTTTCAAATGCACATGGGACACTATTAGTTCCGAGTGTTATGCTTTGGGCTAATGAACGCCCCGGCAACCTTCCAAGGAGAAATGAACCTAACGTGCCAAGCAACTTGGTCAGTTTGTCTTGGTTTTCCAGGACGAAATCCTGGTTTTCTCCAAATCAACAAAAGAGCACATAGAACACCTGTGTGAAGTCCTCGCAATCCTTCAGGAACAATAGTTCTATATGAGAGTGAGCAAGTGCATTAAGGATCCACTAAGTCGACAGCATGTGGAAGTTAAAGCAACCACTGAGATCGGTGTGTGTTTCATGGCCAATGCAACAGCAACATTACAATCACCAAATTCTCCAACACCTCTGCTGCAACCACCACGAGAGATCATCCATTACAACGGTTTTGTAAACAGGATCCGGATGGGATACTGTGTGGATTCTTGGTTTCAAGACTCTAAAAAATCTGGACAAGTACGACTTGGTGGACGCAACAGGAATCTTCTTGCACAGAGAACAAGTTTTTGTGCCAAACTCGGGAGACCTTTGAGCAAAGATTATCTCCCGGTTCCACGACCCTCCAATTGGAAATCGTGTGGGACCTTGAAAGACCGGACAAGCACTCTCGGACCACTATTGGTGGCCAGGATGGAGTGTCGATGTCCGTAAGAATTACATGACATGCGACCCGTGACTTCGGAACAAGGCTAGTAACAAGAAGCATGTTGGACTCCTCCAACGGCTTCCCATTCATGGGACTCCATGGGAGTGCGTCAGCATGGACTTCATTACTGGTCTTTTGGACACGGCTCGTGGCCACGATGTAATACTAGTGGTTGTGGATCTTTTGACAAAGATGACATACTTCATTCCTACAACCATTGACGTGAACGCAAAGGAGACCGCTCGTCTCTTCTTTGAGGGTGTTGTTAAGTACCACGGCTTCCCGTTACGTATTATCTCCGATCGAGATAAAAACTTTGCTAGTAATTTCTGGCAAAAGATGCGCGAGTACTTTAGTAGTAAGTCGCAAATGTCGAAAGAATTTCACCCTCAAATTGACGAACAGAGTACATGAACCATACTTTGGAACAAATGTTTCGCATGTACGTGGACCCTGACATGCATGACTAGGACAAATTTCTAGCACCGGTAGAGTTTTCGTCGAATAACTCGGTGATCGAGTCTACACAATTCACACCGTTTTTGTTGAAAAGTGGTCGGCATCCAGTGGTGCCCTCTTAATTGGTGAAGAGTAGGATTACGGGAGGACAGGCTCCTTCTGCTCAAGCCTTTGCCGAGTGCATAGAATCCTTGTTACAAGAGGCGAAGGGTCACCTTCAAGCTGCTCGACAACAACAAAAGGCATATGCTGTCAAAAGTTGCCTTGAGGTCTCGTTTGACATTGGTGACAAAGTGTTGCTTAGCACGAGGAATATTCGGCTAAAGTCGCTAGGAGCACGCAAACTTGTACCGAAGTGGATTGGGCCGTTTCCCATCGCTGCACACATCTGGCTAGATGGCATACCAATTCTTGCTTCCGCTAGATGTAAAGATACGTAACGTTTTTCATGTGAGCCTGTTGGCTCCATACACGGCAGAGGGAACTGTTCAGCCACCACCGGCAGTCCTTGTTGCCAGTGGCCAATACGAGGTTCTGCGCCTACTTTAGCACCGAGAGCGTACTCTCCGATCACGGGTTGTTAGGGAATACCTTGTTCATTGGGCCGGGTGTGGACATGAACATAACTCATGGGAGCCTGAATTTTGGTTGCCCAAAGGGGTGGTCAACGAGTATTGGAGCAAGCTGGCAGCTCGCACTGATCGACATGTATGAGGGGGCACCACCTAAACGCGGACAGAGTGAACAACATTCACGCAGGGCGGCATTAATGGACCGCAACCATAGGAGGTTGGGGACACCCAACATGGTTGTCGCGCGGACGCTCCAGCCTAAAGGGGGGAGGTCGCTACCCGTGCTGACTGACAAGCTGTAGCTTAGGTCCAAGTGTCAGGCACGTGTTCATGTTTAGTTGGTGACTGAAGTAATTGATTTTCTTTCACAATGTTGTTGAATGCCTAACCGACAATCCTACCTATTAATCATGAACCGAGACGAATCATGATAAGTGGGGAGAATTGTAGCGGGAGGGCCGGTTTGGCCCTCCCTCCTCGCTCAAGCGAGGGATGGTTGCACACCACCCCTCGCGTCAGCGAGTGCTGGCCAGCGGCCAGCGAAGTGCTGGCCGCTGGCCAGCTGGCTGCCAGCCAGCTGAAAGGCCGATGGCCGGCCACCAGCCGGCCAGCCACCAGTCGCCAATCGCGTCCTCAGCCCGATCGGCGGCTGAGGGGCCACAAGGGCCTCGAGTGTGAGGCCTCATGGCCTCGTGCCCTCGCCCCCCTTGCCCTCCTTGCAAGCGAGCAAGCGAGGACGAGGGATAGGGGGAGCGAGGGTGAGAGCGAAGACGAGGGAAGCGCACGAGAGGAGTCGGCACGAAATGGCCGACCGCGCCTCGCACGCGACAATTTTGCGCCGACGTGTCAAAAACAAAACTGGAGTTTGTTTAGGACAAACTATGAGTTTCGAAACCGGGAAACTCGCGCGAATGCACGAGTTCAAGGTAAAAACCCCTTGTTTGGGTCCCAAAACTAGGGGTAAGGTTAAAAACGGAAATGGGCCTCCGGAGATTCGGGATATTCGAGTCTCCCTGCTCTGGGTTGTTGACGACAATTGCCCCTCAGTCCTACAAAGGGGGTAAGCCCCTGACGCGGACTGAGAACGCCATCCTGCGAACTCGGACGAAGACTTCAGAGCAGGAGGTGGAGACTCGACTCGTTAGAAGATTATTCTATGTTATTCCTCCCTTTGTAAAATCTTGATAAGTTCTTGGAGACATTCATTGTGATCATCCGGGATGCGGTAATACACCAAGATTTCATCAAGATGTACAACAACAAAGCCATGAGGTACTAGCAAAACACATCATTCATCGTAGCAATAAATGTTGCGAGAGTTTGTGAGTCCAGACGGCATGATCATGGAATCAAAATGAATCTATCTTGTGCGGAATATTGCCTTCTCGATATCCTTAGTAGATACGTAGATTTGATGATAGCTCCTGCGTAGGTCAATCTTGTTGAAAATTCGAGTCTCATAGTGTTGGTAAAGCCTTTTTTTTTCTCGAGAGAGAGGATAGCGGTTCTTGATGATATGGTGGTTCAATACACCATACTCCCTCATGATTTTGTTGTTAACTATTTTTTGGTACCACAAATTACTTTCTTTGGCTCCACTTTTTACATTATCTCTGGGTAAAAAATACCTTTGATTTATTCCTAAGGTGAGGTTTAGCACTCGAGGACATAACAAAATCCAAAGTGTAGAATCGGGCATTTGCATGACCGCCCAACACCATGTGAAAGCCCGATTTCCCAGTGTCAAATGAGCACCAACACCGGAAATGAAGAGGTCGAGCACGACCTCCTCCCAGCAAAACCACAAATTCAAGAGTCTTGTTTGAATTGATTTTGTCTAGTTTGAAAACAGGAAATTCATTATTCCCAAAACGAATCAAGACTATATGTGATAAGTTGCTTTGGACAAAAAAAATCACCAGGTGGTAGGGTAGTCCATGCGCATTTGCATTTCTCCGGTCTTCCTTTTCACTGAGACTACAAGTGTTTTGTATGGTGTCGTGGATGGTCGGATGAACACCTGACCAAGCATCTCGTCTAGTTGCTTCTTGGAGACTGTCAGCTCATGGCCGCTCATCTGATAGGCTCCTTTTACTAATGGTTTGTTGTTTGACTTCATTTATTGTGTGCTTGAAATGTCATTGCAAAGATAACTCTCGGAGCAGTTTGTAGTAAACACATCCTTTAAACTCCTTGATGAGTGATGCAAAACTCCAGTAGAAAAACTACAAACTCCTTAGGTTTCAAGATCGATGTGGCTACTTTGAATGCTGCGTCTTCTATACTTTCATGTTGCTGCGTGGACGAGCCACACTCAAGCTCTTACTCGCAGATATTTCTTGGTCACGTCCAAAGATATCCATTTGCTACTTGCGATTTGTGGAGATTCCTCTGTTGCTTCCACCTCGATTGCTTCATGTAACCACCGTTGCGTTGTGGGTCGACCGTCCCGGGGAATATGTCGTTTTCCAATATTGATTGTTGACATAGACCAATCCCTCGCTTTAGTCCACTTGCTGGTTGTGTCGGCACAGAAAATCTCTCTCAAGGATTTTTTGCCGCCCCTCTTTGGACAAGTTCTCCAAAATGTTACATCGTGCAGGTTTCTGATTTACAGTTGGAGAGGTTCACGAAGTCAAGAGATCTGTAGGCATATGATGACAGTTTTTCCTTCAAACATGAGAATTCTGAAGCTCCTCCAACACCGTGTTTAGTTGTTGGAGCAGATGGGTGTTGCAGATCACGAGTGCCAACAACTTCTGATTCAAGTCTCTGTTAATGCAAGCTTGTTGGCCGGTGCCTCCCAATTGGTGTGCCGAGCCAGAGGAGTCCACCACCGGGTTGATCGTTGGGTTCATCGGTGATGTGTAACTTGCCGGGAAAGTTTTAATGTTGCCTCATTTGTTTGAAGAGTGTCATTGTTTGCGTGCCGTTGATGCCCTATTATCAGAGTCTTTGCTCATTTTTGGGGCTTGTAGCCAGGCGTGCTTGCTCCATACATTGTTGTTGTCATGAAGTCTGCAAACTCCTTAATGGTAGTGATGCACTGAAGACTCATGCAAGGTTGTCGCCAGATGGTTAATGCCTTCCCCTATAACAACACACCACCCTGATACCAAGGGTTGCGTCGACAAAACATATGAAGTTCATAGGGATGAGGTGCGGAGTAGTTGACAATTTGAGGAATTGGGACAAGTGGATATCTTGTATCAAGTATTATTTGTACTTCAACGAAAAGTTTTGAACAATTCAAGCATGTGTATACAATGACATTACTCACAATGAGGCATACGTTGGGTCTTCCTCGCTCGAGCTAAGCGATGTGCGAGAGTTTGTACTACGAGTGGTCTCTTTTAGAAACTCTGCCAAGGATTTGGGGGGGTTGGAGAATATCAAGGTGTGATTTGATAGAAATCCATTGCCGTTGACAAGTCGACCAGGCATTTGTAAAGCGTCAATACATTTTGCAGTACTTGACCGTTTGAGGAAATGGTCAAAGTTGTCACACACTTGTATGACGGAAAACTAGAGGTTGGGATAGGTGGGAAAAATGCCCTCGGTCGAAGAGCCTAAGAATCCTTAGGTCTACAGACAGTGGGCCATTAATGTCAGAGCAAATACACCCACTCACGGAGTCTAAGGTTTCATGTACGTCTCACATGAAACCCCCCCACTCCGATATCACAAGCACCTCCCCAATGGTAGTTTTGTGATTCTTTTGACAGTCAAAAACTCCTTCTATGAAGGGGTGAGCACTCAAGCAATGCATGCCATGCAGTGTAGAAATTGTGTTTGCACGCTTTCTCCCCAACACCTGTCTAGGTGAAAACTTTGGCGAGGACAATATGCTCAGAAAGCTGGCAAAGTACTACTTTTCTACAATCAACAACGCCGACTATAACGCTTGGACCCAGGAATCCTACGACTGATGACCTCCCAACCATAATCATCGAGGAAATAGAAAGGAAAAATTGGCAAACTCCTTGAATGGAAGTGGAATCTGTCAAGACACACACCTGCTACAAGTGCGAAGATTTTGGTCACATCGATTGTAACTGTTGGAGCAAGAAGCAGGCCACAAAGGGGGGGGGGGGGGGGGGGGGGGGGGAGTTGCAGAGAAATGAGTCAGAAAGCGGCAAGAGCAGGATTGAAAGGCGTAACTCTTGTCCGTGAGGAATGATCTATGCCAAATGATTGCCCATCCAAACGGTCTACATCATCCCACCGGGTTTCTGAGATCACGAAGCTTGACGAGGACCAATCGGTGATACTGCAAAAAGTCCAGCCTCCCGGATGAAAGAGTCGCATAATGGTACCAACACTATTGGATGGAGGAGCTTCACATAGCTTTGTGAGCAAGGACATGGTTCGCAAGTTAGGTTAGCAGATCAAACCAGGGGTGTTTGAAGGAAAACCTGTCGACGAGATATCACACATACGGAGACTCCGACAACCACTACAATTATAGGCGCGAGATCCACGAGATGGAACGGTCTTGAGGTCCTGTCCAAAGAATGATCACAAAATCATTCTCGAATGAGATTTCCTCGGCGACACAATCCGCAGGGCGATTGGAACAGCGACAAAGTCTATGTGGAAATCGACGGCGCCAGAATACAACTTTTGCGTGTGGGACAGAAGACGATAGCTAAAGCAGTAGAGGTGGAAACAACAAAGGAAGCTTCAGAAACCAAAAGGCGACAACATGTGCATTCGACATCGCTCAAAGTGGCCAAAAACTATATGCGAAGAGGAGCTCGTTGTAGCGGATTCGACGGAATCCTTGGCCGACTAGGCCAAAACCGCGGTGCTTGAGGGTCTCCGACCCTCAAGCCATCCCGTCTAACCGCCCACAGTCCCAGGTGACCCCGCTTGAGCCACGTGGCTCCTTCGACCGGTCGGCATGGCACTGCTACGCTACACTGCCCCCCCCCCGCTAGGAGTGAGAGCCACCTCGGCATCTCCGGTAATCCCGACGTGGGATTCGAGCCCTGGAGCTCCGATACCAATGTAGCGGATTCGAAGGAATCCTTGGCCGACTGGGCCAAAACTGCGGTGCTTGAAGGTCTCCGACCCTCAAGCCATCCCGTCTAACTGCCCACAGTCCAAGGTGGCCCCGCTTGAGCCACGTGGCTCCTCGGACTGGTCGGCGTGGCACTGCCACGCTACACTCGTGCATGGCTTGTACACCTCGAGCCAATGGAAGAAGCGGAATGGCAGCGGATGCCCGTCATCCTCATCGGCCTCGTCAACCTCATTGACATCAACAGAGTTCGCGATGGTACCCAACGAATTTGCACCACTCATCTCATGTATGACCAATTGCCTCACCCATGGAACTGTGTATCGACAAGTGTATTGGGAAGTGAAAAAGCTAGTGAACATGGATGGTTCATACAAACTACAAAACATCACATGGAGCCCATCATCATTTTTGTTCAATACAGAGGGATGCACATATGGGCTTTGATGACATGCATTCATGCGGATGTTTTATGAAAAATGTTTGCATACAGGAATACACTTTTTGATACACTGATCGACAAGTGCGTGAATTTGAGGTGATTAACCATAACTCACTCATCTAAGAGTTTGCGAACGTCTTTGTCAACAGACTCCTGAGAACCCTACCCCTTCAACAAGACATCGACCATCGCATCGATAGGAAGCCGGGAAACCGACTCATGATTATAGGGGCCTACCAGATGAGTGATCACATGCTGACCAAGTTGAAAAATCAGCTCGACGAGATGCTCGGTCAGTGGTTCATTTGCCCATCCATGTCACCATATGTCGCATTACTACTATTTGTACAACACAAAACCGGTGAAATGCAAACACGCATGGACTAGCAAGCTTTGAACAACGTTACCGTCGAGAACCGCTACCCCCTCCCCCGAGCTGACAAAACGTTTGGCCAACTTTGAGGGGCTCGAATTCTCAGCAAAATCGACTTGTATAGTGGTTATCACCAGATACGCGTGGCTGACGCCGACATCAAGAAGACGGCGTTTGGAACTCGTTACAGGCACTTTGAGTTCACGACAAAGCTTTTCGGACTTATGAATTCCTCAGTGACACTCATGGAGGCAATGAACAAAACTTTCTGCCTATACCTTGACAATTTTGTTGTGGTATACCTCGACGACATTCTAGCATACATCCGCACCCTGAAGGAGCGTGATGGACATTTTCAAAAACTTCTTGAAGTCTTACGGAGATATACTTTTGGAAAACTCATAAACATCTCAGACGTTGGTCGCCGTTCGATCGAAGTTTTGGTGACATCATCAACGGTAGTCTGATCACAATGGATTCGAAAGAAGTGGCAGCAATCACTGATTGGCCGACGCCGACGAACGTCTGAGACGTTCAAGTTTTCCTTGGCATATACAGTTAGTACCGGAGTTTTGTACGGGATTACGCCCGAGTGTTAGCGCCTCTCTCCAACCTCAATCAAAAAGAAAAACGAGCGGCGATGGGGCGACAACGAAGAAGAAGCATTCGCCGCTTTCGAGAATACTCTGACCTCGGCACCATCCCTACAATTAGCCTATCCAACAGTCAACTATGTCATGGCTATGGACGCTTTAGACTGAGCCAATGGTGCAGTCCTCCTACGAGACCATGGCAACGACGAGCAACCGGTTGCATACATGTCTCACAAACTGAGAGGACAGGAACTCCGCTACGTCGTATACGAGAAAGGAATGTTGGCACTCATACATGGATTTAAGACATGGCGGAGTCATCTGGAGTGTCGTCGATGCATCGTACACACCAACCAGCATGCACTGAATACACCACCGAACCTCTCTCGACGTCAAACCCCATAGGTGCAGCTCTTTGAATTCGGGATTCGACTACAATATCGAGTACCTGCTACGCAAAATCAACTGGGCAGACACACTCAGGTGCCGACCAGATTTCATGGCTAAGGTAGCAACGCTATAGCTGCAACAGTATTTGCATCTTGAGTGTCTGTTCACACGAGGCTATGACCAGTAAGGCGGATATGATAAGGCAAAATTCTCGAACAACACACCATATTGGCGATGGCAACTCACTTGCGAGGTGGTTGTTCCTCCAAACAGCGAGCTTCACCATATAGTGCTCGAAGAGTGCCACGACACCGGTCTAGGTGGAGACTTCGGAGAGGACAAGACGTTTAAGAAACTGTCAAAAATCTCTAGGTCGAACAATATGCAATCCAACGTGGCGAACTTTTGCGAATCCTGTGACACATGTTCGCGGGAAAAATCTCATCGCACAAGTCCACCCGCACCTCTGCAGCTGCTCTCCATTCTGGTGGAACCATGGGCTGACTTGTTCATGGACTTTGTCAAAAGGATTATCTGTCACACTCGAGGGATATGATGTAACATTTTTGGATGTCGACAGGTTTTCCAAAATGTCCCATTTTATCTCGACAATGACCACCGCCACCGCCAAAGGAACAACACGGTTGTTTTCAAACAATACATGCGGCAACACGAAGTGCTGAGAACCATCACAGGTGATGGAGACGATCAATTAACCAGCCATTTTCGGCGCGAACCGATGACGTGCTATGACAGCACAATTCATCTTTCAACAACGTTTCATCCATGAACCGGACAACCAAACCGGCGGGACCAACTAGACGCTCGAATAGCTTCTCATAATAGTATGCAACCACATGGGACGGATTAGGCACAGAAACTCCCAATCGCCAAAATCGCATATAATCCGGCAGTTTCCACAACAACGAGCAAAACCGTGTTTGAAGTGATGTATGTCAAATTTCCCGCCACACGAGCAGGACTGCACTGTCGAAGCAACATTCCATTGATTGACGTTCAACGTTGAGGCTTCTCTACCATACGAGAGGAAACACGACAGACACTCGCGAAGACACAAAGAGAGATGAAACGAGGAGCTGACAAACGTCACAGGTGTTGGTTTTTTGCGCATCTCTCATTGTGCTATGTTGTTTCCTCCCGGCTTGTGTACATCGGCGTGCAGATGACTGACGGCGAGACTCGACGCTGATGGAGTGTCGTCCGGTGGAGCCAACGCACGTTGAGGTCATCTCGCAGTTCGCTGGAGCCCCCTCTCTCCGGCGACGTGTTCAGCTCCATCGGCAGGCCTCCTCGGTGGTCGCGCTGCCGGCAGTCATTGCCACCAAAACCTCTGTCTGCATGCGTCCAGCGCGTCCTTTCGTGCCTGCGTCGTCATGCGCTGCCTAGGGTCCCTGTTGCATGTTGCATGGCCCTGTTCGGCAGCATAAACCGTCGTGGGCACTGCCTGGGTTCAGGCTGCCATAACTCCTCGCTACTGCTTTTCTAGCTGATTCTGACCGCACGACTGTGTTCGCAGCATTGGTATTATGGTATGGTCCAGTTTTCAGGCAAAACGGACGACGCCCGGGTTTTGGGCTGTCGGCCGTCTGGCAGGCCTCACCGAGAAAACCTGCCAGACTGAAATTAGCTATTTTCTGATTGGCTGATGAACTGAGTAACAAGCTCTACAGAGCTGGGGGGGGGGCTAGAACTTGGAGTGGTCCCCCATTGCTGTTCATTCTTCATTCCTAATCAGTTACTATCAGTTTTCAGCTGCTTTCTGGCGCTAACTCTGGCGCGC
>SZWC01006935.1:21232-33118 GCA_023375785.1 Penium margaritaceum | reverse complement strand
AGAGAGAGAGAGAGAGAGAGAGAGAGAGAGAGGCAACCCCATCGGCCCAGGAGTCTGCTGGCCCCACTGCCGCCCCTGCGCAGAGACGAGAGTCCATGGTCGAGGAGTGGGATCAGGCGCCACCTCCCACTGGGGAGGACGCGCTTCGCCGGCTGATGGAGCAGATGAGGAGCCTGCGCATTGAGACACCGGCGCCCAGTCCGAGGGGACAGTAGCAGCAGCAGACCGACCCGCGTCAGGTCTCGGGTGCCGCTAGAGGAGCAGCGTTGATGCCTTTCATGCCCTTCCCACGCCCGCTCCTAGCACCACCAGAGGTCCAGCTCCCCACGGAGCGACGACCCAAGGACTTCGAGACTTCCCCGCCTCGCTACGACAGCAAGGCGGGGTTTGACTGTTGGGAGGTGATGTTTCAGGTATGGGCAGACTCAGAGGGAGTCTGGCCCTACTACCACAGCCAGTACCAGACGGCTGATCCGCTCCAGTCCCAGACGGCAGCGCGTGCCATGCGTGGACTGCTGTACGCAGTTCCACAAGAGACAGTGGTAGACTTCCGCCCCTTCCTGGGCGCGCCTGGGACAGGAGCAGGCGCAGACCCGCGCCGCGGCTGGGAGCTGGCGCTGACCCTTTTTGCAGCAAAGACTCACGCGACCCGGTCAGCGCGCCTTCGCGAGTTCCACTCCCTTCATCAGGGATCTTCGGAGTCAGCAACTGATTATGGGCGTCGGGCCATGCGCCTGTGCACTTGTTTGGGCACCGGAGGCGGCTCTCAGCTCTGGGCGCTGGACACCATCATGCTGGGAGTGCGCCCCGAGCTCACTGACACCTTCTCCCGCCTCGACCAGGACGTCCTCGCGTCCATGTCCGACACCCTGCAGCTGTTGCCGTGGGCGCAACGGTACTTCATCCAGGTCGCGACAGCTGACGAGGCAGCCTGCGCGCATCGGCAGGGCGCCATGGCCGCAGCAGCAGTGGGAGCAACGTCCTCTACGCCTTCCACACCGTCGTCCACCTTCACCCCCACCAGCTCCACCTCTGCCTCTCCCGCTTCCTCCCCTGCTACTCCGACAGCCACTGCAGTAGCCGTGAAGGGGAAGAAGGGGAAGAAGAAGAGGGGACTGCAGCAGCCTTCCGGTGGCACTAGACTGGCGGTCCGCTGCCACAACTGCGGCGGACCTCATCGCTACACTGAGTGTCAGCAGGAGCTGGACTGGGCAAGGATCACCCGCGGTCTTCAGGCAGCCCACGAGGAGCGGATCCGCACTGGAGCAGCAGCCCGTGCCGCAGCGACCTCGGGGGCAACACCGGCGGCAGATCCTCCGCCATCCGGGGGGAGTACCACGCCGGACCCGAGGGACCAGACCATCGCAGAGCTACGTCGACTGCTGGCACTTCGCTCACAGGGAGGTGCGAGTGTGCTGTCACAGCCGAGTGGTCCACAGACTGACTGTCCATCTGTGTTTGTGGCACGTGGTCGTACTTGTGGGGGGGCTACGTCGCCTGGTGAGGACGAGTCTGACAGCACAGAGTTGTTGGATGAGTCGCATCGTCGTGCATTGTCCCGCTGTCCTACCACACCTGCTGAGCGTCCAGCAGAGGCAGCGTGCTCCGTTGCTCATTGTACCGTGACCACCACAGGTCGTGAGGCGAGTGGCCACTGGATCATTGACTTAGGGGCCACTCACCACATGACCTGCGACCGTACCGCCTTTGTCGTGCTTGGTCCTGTTGGGTCTGTTCAGTCAGTGCGGACAGGTTCTGGGCAGTCACTACCTGTTCAGGGGACAGGGGCCGTACGGTTCGATGGTCCGTCTGGTCCCGTGTATCTTTGTGATGTGCTTTTCGTGCCTGATCTCGAGCTCAGCCTGCTCTCTGTCCGTGCCTGCACGAGGATGGGTCTCTCTGTTCACCAATCCATTGATGATGCCACGATCACTACACTTGACACTTCCACGGTTGTGTTGCGTGCCTCTGTTGTGGATGACCTGTATCGCATCGTGCGCTGCTCTGCTCCTGACTCTTCCCCTTGCTCATCTGCCTGTGTCTTTGTCACGGGGGTGTTGTCTCCTGACCACCAGCGCCTGTTACATTGGCGCCTGTGTCATGTGAGCACGGACACTGTGTCCAGGCTCATTCGTACACAGCCCGCTCTCGGTCTTGACGCGGCATCCTTCGAGAAGCCGCCCAAGACCGACTGTCTATTTTGCGCTCAGGGCAAGATGCATCGATGCACCTACCCTGCCTCCGTCACTCGCTCGCAGCGTCCCCTGGAGCTTGTCCACTCGGACCTCCTCGGACCTCTCCCTGTCGAGTCTATCGCTGACCGTGGTCGGTATGTTCTTACCCTCACGGATGACTTCACCCGCATGCGATGGGTCTACTGCCTCCGCCACAAGAGTGATGCCGCTCTAGCCGTGCGCTTGTGGCTCGTGATGGCCGAGCGTCAGTCTCGTCACTCCCTCCACACCTTCCGCTCTGACCGCGGCGGTGAGTATCTCGGTGAGCTGACCACTCACTTCGCCGAGCTTGGTATCTGTCACCAGCTCTCGGCCCCTACTACGCCACAGCAGATTGGTGTGTCCGAGCGCTGGAACCGCACCATGGAGGACGCGGTTCGCGCCATGCGCGCTGAGTGCGGTCTCCCGGAGTCCTTTGCCTTCGAGGGCTTCACCTACATGACGTGGGTCTAGAACCGCCTCCCGCATGGTCCCTTGCCGGACCACATCACGTCGTATGAGCTGTGGTTCGGTCACCGTGCGGACCTCAGGCTTGCTCGCGTCTGGGGTTCCTTGGCTTGTGTCTGGTACACCGAAGACCAGCAGGGGTCCAAGGTCTCTCCGCGCGGCCGGATGTGTGCCTTCCTCGGTGTCTCCTCGCGCTCGAAAGCGTGGCGTTTCTGGGATGCAGGTCGCCACCGCATCGTTGAGTCGCGCGACGTGCTGTTTTTTGAGGCACTGTCATACCGCGACCTGTCTGCCATTCTCACCCAAGCAGCGTCTCACGTTCCCACCTGTGAGGCCTCCCGTCGGATGGGGGAGTCTACCCCACAGGGTGAGTCCGTCCGAGGTGCCTCCGGGGTGGGACCGTCGCTGGCCATCATTGACCCGACCATCATTGCTGTCGGGCCTGTAGTCTCTATGCCTGCCCCACTTGCGCCCGCCACGACTGTCTCGCCTGCGCCTGCCGCGCCTGCCTCACCCGCGCCCACCGCGACTGCCTCGCCCGCACCTGCCGCGACTGCCTCGCCCGCACCTGCAGCGCCTACTTCGTCCGCACCTGTAGCGCCTGCTTCGCCCGCACTTGCAGCGCCTGCTTCGCCCGCACCTGCAATGCCTGCTTCGCCTTCCGGGGCTGCACCTGGTGCCTCTTCGCCTGCGGCGCCTGCCTCACCCGCGCCCGCCGCGACTTTCTCGCCCGCGCCTGCCGCGATCGTCTCGTCCGTGCCTGCAGAGTCTCCAGAGACAGCACCTGCCCTCCCTGTGCCAGAACCGTCAGTCAGCTCAAACTCGGGCTACTCCCGTGGACCAGGTGGGCGTCTCCGCCCACTGGCCTCACGAGCACCTTCGACTGCGGTTCCGCCACCCAGACGACGCACGCGCAGCGTGCACAGTGGTGACCCTGGCACAAAGGCTCTCGACCTAAGTGTCCAAGGCACCTACACGGAGGTGCACCCAGCTTGTCCCATTGGGCACCAGCTGATCGCTGACGAGCACGAGGCTGCACAGGCAGCTGCCACTGACCTAGTTGCGGTCCGTCCGACCCATGAGGCATGTGTCCTGACCACCCGGAGCTCCCCTTTGACGGTCCCTGATCCAGACACGTGAAAGGAGGCTCTCTCAGGAGAGGATGCTGAGCAGTGGCGGGCCGCCTGTGAGGACAAGCTCAGGGCCATCCGGGAGCACGGAGTCTTTGAGCCGATCGACCGTCTTGAGGGACGGAAGGTCGTGCAGGCTAAGTGGGTCTTCCGCAAGAAGGTGAAGCCTGACGGCTCACTGGACCGCTATAAGGCCCGCTTGACTGCCAAGGGATTCTCTCAGGTTGAGGGGATCGACTTCACTGACACCTTTGCCCCTGTTGACCGCATGACCACAGCTCGCGCGCTGCTTGGTGTGGTCGCTCACCATGACTGGGAGCTGCACCAGATGGATGTGAACAATGCGTTCCTCCACGGCACCTTAGAGGAGGAGATCTACATGGTCCAGCCACCTGGGTTTGAGGTCGAGGGCAACAAGGTCTNCTGTCGAGTATCATTTCGTGCGCGATCTGGTGGAGCGGCAGTTGATCTCCATCGTCTGGGTGGGCACAGACTTGCAGCGCACTGACTTCCTCACCAAGGCACTGGCACGTGGGAAGTTCCTCGGGGCTGTTCGTTCCATCGGATTGCGACCCCTGTCCGAGAGTGGGTGATTGTCCGGGTCCCTGTTGAGCACTCTGTGTTGCACCGGCACGCGTTCTGCACGTGTATGGACATGCGTACCATCGGGTCATGGGGGAGTGTTGTGATGTTGTCAGTCATGCACAGTTGTACAGTTGGTTGTGACCACTCGGCCGTGTTCATGCTCCTGCAGATCCTTGAGGCGGACCTAGCTGGAGACAGAGTTCCCTGAGGTGATGCTCCATCCGCTGGAGGCAGCCTGGCAGCCTACCCAGTGTACCAGAGGGCTCCCACAGCCCACGGACTACGTTTGGAGGTCTTCAGGATTTTCTCGCTGGACAGCCCTGCCAGGCTGATTTACATGTTTGTTTTCTTACACTCTCCGGCTGTTCCTGGACGTAGGCGTGTGACCAGTCGTTGTGTCTGTCTTTTTGTCGTGCATCCGTAGGATGAGACGGCGCTCCGTTTGGACGCTTGTGCGCAGATTTATGGCCAAAACAGTGGTTTTGGGCCGGTTGAGGTTTGACGGGCACCGCCGTGTGCGCCACCCGCTGTGAGCCACGGCGGCTATTCATGTTGTGGACCTGTCATTTGTTTTTTCTCTCTGCATTAACTTCAGTTGAAGCTTGAGATACAAGTGCACGTGTCTCTCCCTACCCTTGCTGTCCCTTGCATGACTTGTGTGTCAACCAGCCAGACCCGTGCTGTCAGGCTAGCAAGCAGAAAGGCTAGGAAGCTTCCTGGAATCTTCTGAAGTCGGTGACGACACTCACAGGACGAACACACAACGGCAAGAGTTTGGCTAGGAGACACAAGTCAAAGTGTCAGAATGCTTCAATATAGCATATGCAGAGAGAGATGACAACTGACAGGTCCAGGGCATAAAAACCTGCCGCGGCGCACGGCGCGTGTCGCACGCGGCAGTCCAAGAGCTGTCGTAAAACCGGCCCAAAACCACTGTTTTGGCCGTAACTCTGCGCACACATGTCAGAATCCTACGCCGTCTCAACCTAGACGTGCAGAATCAAAAGACGAACGCAACGACTGGAAACATACATGCATCCATCGACTGACAGCGAGTATGCAATGCAAAAACATGCAAATGGGCCTCATGCCCAGTCCACCGAAAGGCGCCTGCAAGATGTAGAAGACACAGCAAGGAGTCCCGGTGACATCTGGGGCTCTGGAACAGTGGTCGGTCAGCTCCAGACGAGTAGTCCGCCGCCTGCCATCGCGCCGGTGTCACCAAGGCCACCTGCCTCAGGGATCTGCACGAGTATGGACACGACCGAGTGGTCACAGTAAAACTGTACAGGAACGGCACAAAGCACAACAGGTAGACCCTGTTGTGCTTTGTGCCGTTCCTGTACAGTTTACTGTGACCACTTGGCCGTGTCCATACTCGTGCAGATCCCTGAGGCAGGCGGCCCTGGTGACACGGGCGCGACGACAGGCGGCGGACTACCCGTCTGGAGCTGACCGACCACTGTTCCAGAGCCCCAGATGTCACCGGGACTCTTAGCTGTGCCTTCTACGTCTTGCAGGCGCCTTTCGGCGGACTGGGCATGAGGTCCATTTGCATGTTTTTGCATTATATACTCGCTATCAGTCGATGGATGCATGCATGTGACCAGTCGTTGCATCCGTCTTTTGATTCTGCACGTCTAGGTTCAGACGGCATAGGATTCTGACATGTGTGCGCAGACATACGGCCAAAACAGTGGTTTTGGGCCGGTTTTAGGATAGCTCTTGGACTGCCGCGTGCGACACCGGCCGTGCGCCGCGGCAGGTATTTATGCCCTGGACCTGTCAGTTGACATCTCTCTCTGCATTTACTAAGCTATTGAAGCTTATGAGACTTTGCGCGTCTCCCTAGCCTAATCCTTGCTGTTTCTTGCACCTGCCTGCTTGCTAGTGCGTCAGCTGACTGGACAGTGTCGCCACGTCAGCAGCAGCAAGGCTAGGAAGCTTCCTAGCAGTTTCTCATGGTATCAGAGCTGTGAGACAGATCTCACCGAGCTGCGCAGCAGAGACGCAGCAGAGCAGCAGCAGTGAGAGTCACCGCTGCAGCAGACCTTCTGGGACCCGTTGGAGACGGTCGACCGCCGTCAACATGAGTTCGCAGCTACAGAGACAGCAGCAGCGACGCGTACCACCACGCAGAGAGGCGTGGCGGCGGCGGTGCCAGCTTCCCTTCTCCCACCGCCACCGCAGCTGAGTAGCAGCAGCAGCGCAGCAGCCACAGCCGCAGCAGCAGCGTGATAACAGCCGCGGCAGCAGCAGCGCAGCAGCAGCGGCGGCAGCAGTAGCGCAACAGCCGGAGCGGCGGCGGCGGCAACAGCAGCCGCAGCAGCGGCAGCAGCACCAGCAGCCGCAGCGCAGGTGCAGCAGCAGAAGCAGCAGCGGCAGCGGCGGCAGCAGCGGCAGTAGAAGCAGCGTAGCAGCGCAGCAGCAGCGGCAGCGTGGCAGCGCGGCAGCGTAGCAGCAGCGGCGGGCGGCGGCGGCAGCGAGCTGCTGCTGCAGTGTGCAACAGCAGCAGCGGCAGCGTGCAGTTGCTGCTGCCACCGCCGTGCACGCAGCCACGCAGCTGCTGCTGCAGCTGCCTACGCAGCTGCAACAGCAGCTAGGCGGAAGCTGCTGCGCAGCTTCCGCGCGGCCTCCGCGCAGCCGCCAGTGGGCGGCTGCACGCTCGCGCAGGACCGCAAGCGGAACAACAACAAAAAAAAAAAACGTCAGCGCTGACGCTGACATCAGCATCCTGCTTGCTGACGTCATCAGGTCGTGCTGACGTCAGCAACCACCTGCTGACATCAGCACCATACTTCGACAAATTTTTGGCCGGAGAGTCAAAAATTGCCAGCTTCTCAACTCCTCGAGAAACGCTGACGGTTTTGAAATCCGACAAACCTGACTTGCCTGTTCATACTGAGAGGCGACATGGAGTCGGACAAGGGGAAGGCGACTGGTGATTCCTCCTCCTCCTCTGGCGTCCTGAGCCCACGCTCGCAGGCCATTGAGGACCTGCGGAGCAAGCAGGTTGAGATGCGCCGCCTCCAGCGGGAGCAGACTGAGGCCATCCGCACGCTGACTGAGCTCCTGCGTAGCTAGTCCACAGACCCACGACAGGTTTCCGAGGGAGCTGCCGACATCGCGATCCCTACACAGCAGTCAGCTCGTGCACCATCTACAGGAGCTCAACCTGACCCATTCACCCGTACGCTGACTGAGCTTCAGCATGGCCAGTCCTCAGCTCCACGGCAGGGTTCCGAGGGAGCTACCGGCGTCGCTCTCTCTGCACAGCAGTCGGCTCAGGGACCTGGTACGGGTGCTCGGCCTGACCCACCACCTTCAGACCTCCTGGATGATGAGCCATTCATGCCAGGCATGACAGACGACTCCCCGGATCATGACATCCGGGTCCTTCAGGAGCGCCTCCGTCAGCTGCAGACGGGCACCAGATCTCCTGTGATGCCTACGGTGCGACCGTCACCTGACTATCCCGGTGACTATCCCCTTCCAGGTTTCTTCCCTGTCTCTCGCCCTCCTCAGCCTGCGGCTGCTCTTCCCACGGAGCGGCAGCCAAAGGACTTTGAGGCACCACCCCCATGGTACATCATCGAGGATGGGTTTAACTGCTGGGAGATCCTGTTTCAGGTGTGGGCCACCTCCGAGGGAGTTTGGCCGTACTACCACAACCCATACCAGACTACAGACCTAGCACAGGTGTCGACAGCTGCTCGGGCCATGCGAGGACTTCTTTACGCTATGCCACGCGAGACTGTCGTCGACTTCCGCCCCTTCCTTGGCGAGGCTGGCACAGGACCCGGAGCTGATCCTCGTGGAGGCTGGGATCTGGCGCTGTCCCTACTGGCCGCAGAGATGCACGCCACACGTGCGTCCCACATCCGCGCTTTCCATTCGCTTCGTCAGGGACCAGCGGAGCCTGCGGCGGATTACTGGCGACACGCCATGCGTATTTACACGCGATTGGGTACCTCAGGGGCCACACAGCTGTGGGCACTCCGGGCGATCATGCTCGGAGTTCGCCTGGAGCACACCGACATCTTCGACCGGTACAGCGACGCCGTTCTCGAGCCCTTCTCAGCCTCCATGCAGCTGCTCCCTTGGGCGCATCAGCTGTTCCTCCAGGTGACGTCGACCCGCGAAGCTGCAGTAGCACATCAGGAGACATCCCTCGCTGCAGCAGTCCTCGCCTCACCACCATCTTCCATCCTGCAGTCACCCTCATCCACCTCCACCACGACCTCATCTTCCTCTTCCTCCTCGACCCCGTCTACACCCACACAGACGCAGGGCGTCGCAGCAGCCGCCCAGGGGAAGAATAAAAACAGGAAGCGCGTATCGGGTCAGCAGCAGTCGTCATCCAGTGGTAGCAGTGGGCGTTCCGTCCACTGCTACAACTGTGGAGGTGCCCATCGCTACACCGAGTGTCAGCAGCCGCTTGACTGGGGGCGCATCACCCGCGGACTTCAGGCGGCCCATGCTGCTTGTACCGCGCCCGGGACGTCATCCGCACACTCCTCGGGACGCGCGGCGACTACGACTGCAGCTGTTCCTACGTCCTCGCCAGCGAGCAGCGGTGATCCAGACCCACGTGACCGCACCATCGCCGAGCTACGTCATCTTCTGGCGCTTCGCTTACACGGAGGTGCGAGTGTGTTGTCATCGTCGAGTGGGACACAGACTGCTTGTTCGTCCGCCTTCGTGACTCCTGATGATACGTGTGGGGGAGCACAGTCCGCATGTGATGAGGATGGGCCTGACTGCACAGACTGGATCCATGAGTCTCACCTTCGTGATGTACGTCGTTCCGTCCCACTAACGGCTCAGCGTCCCTCTGATACCGAGTGTTCCATCGCTCGTTGTATAGTGACGTCCACTGGTCGTGACTCCAGTGGCACTTGGATCATCGATTCCGGTGCCACTCACCAAATGACGTGTCGTCGCAGTGACATTGTGGTTCTTGGTCCCGTCACGACTGTTCGTTCTGTTCGCACCGGCTCTGGTCAGTCCTTACCCGTCCACGGTGTTAGGGTTGTGTGTTTCGATGGTCCGTCTGGCCCCTTGTATCTCTCTGACGTGCTATTTGTACCTGATCTTGAGCTCAGCCTGCTGTCTGTGCATGCCTGCACTCTGATGGGTCTCTCTGTTGAGCACACTGCTGATTCAGCGACTTGACTGCTTCTGACACCCGTAGCATTGTTCTGCGTGCTTCAGNTCGGACCTGCTTGGTCCTCTCCCGGTTGAGTCCGTGTCCGAGAGGGGCCGATATGTTCTGACACTGACTGATGACTTCACCCGGATGCGGTGGGTCTACAGTCTGCGTCAGAAGAGCGACGCCGCCCTT
Organism: Penium margaritaceum; assembly: GCA_023375785.1. Taxonomy (NCBI): domain Eukaryota; kingdom Viridiplantae; phylum Streptophyta; class Zygnematophyceae; order Desmidiales; family Peniaceae; genus Penium; species Penium margaritaceum. The sequence goes on along the minus strand of SZWC01006935.1, from coordinate 23,378 downwards.
GCGGTTCGGCTCTGGCTCGTGATGGCTGAGCGTCAGTCTCGCCACACGCTACACACCTTCCGATCGGATCGCGGTGGCGAGTTCCTCGGTGAGATGGATGCCTTCTTTGCTGAGCACGGCATTTTTCACCAGGTCTCCGCTCCTGCCACCCCACAGCAGAACGGTGTCTCTGAGCGCTGGAACCGCACCATGGAGGATGCGGTCCGCGCCATGCGGTCTGAGTGCGGTCTCCCGGAGTCCTTCGCCTTCGAGGGTTTCTCCTACATGACCTGGGTCTGGAACCGCCTCCCGCATGGTCCGCTTCCGGACCATACTACACCGTACGAGCTCTGGTTTGGCCACCGTGCTGATCTTCGCCTCGCTCGCGTCTGGGGTTCCCTAGCCTCCGTGTGGTACACCGAGGACCAGCAGGGGTCCAAGGTCTCCCCTCGGGGTCGCTTGTGTGCCTTCATCGGCATCTCCCCGTGGTCGAAGGCCTGGCGCTTCTGGGACCCCACTCGCCGTCGTGTCATAGAGTCTCGGGACGCGCTGTTTTTTGAGTCACTCACTTACCGTGATCTGACTTCCATCACAGTCCTCTCTGCCGCCCACGTCCCTTCCTGTGAGAGTTCTCGGCGGATGGGGGAGATTCCTCCGCTGTCGACCACTGGTCGCCAGGCTGATGGGTCCGCTCCAGCCCCCTCTTGGTCTCCAGCACTTGATGACCCGGCTATTATTGCCGTTGGCCCAGAGATATTGCCTGTGCTGCCCACTTCACACCCTACAGGCACCACGGTCCTCACGCCTCCTCCTGCATCACCACCTGTCCCTGCTAGCACCCCTGCTCAGGCGTCTGACCCAGTCTAGCCCACGCCTGTCCCTGCTTCGACTGACACTCTTTCAGTGTCCGGGCCGGCTTTACCCGCTGACACCCCCAGCTCTGGGTCCCCCACACACGCGTCTCCTGGCACGGCATCCCCGGCTGTCTCGTCTGAGTCCTCACCTGCTGCGGTTGTCCCTGACCCTGTGGACGTGCCCGTCTCTGCGCCTGCTGCGCGTCCCTCGACCTCCGATTACTCTCGTGAGCCCGGTGGTCGCCTTCGACCACTGGATTCCGGAGCTGAGCGGGTGTCGGGTCACGGACCCAGGCGCCCCACTCGCAGCATCGCGAGCGGTGATCCAGGCACAAAGGCCCTAGGCCTCAGTGCCCGCACTGAGCCTACAGAGGTACACCCAGCGTACCCCATCGGGCACGATCTGGTCACTCGTGAGTTCCATGTCGCTTGTGACGCAGCAGCTGACCTCGTGGCTGTCAGGCCTGACACTGTGGCGTCTGCACTTGCCACGCAGAGTTCCCCCTCTCTGGCCCCTGATCCGGGCACATTGAGGGAGGCTCTCTCATCGCAGGATTCTGATGCCAGGCGAGCTGCTTGCGAGGATGAGCTTCGCGCTATCCAAGAGCACGGAGTCTATAAGCTGGTCGATCTTCCCCCCGGGAGGAAGGCGATTCAGGTCAAGTGGGTCTTTCGCGAGAAAGTGAAGCCTGGTGGCTCACTGGAACGCTACAAGGCCCGCTTGGTCGTCAAGGGGTTCTCTCAGATTGAGGGAGTTGACTAAACTGACACCTTTGCCCCTGTCGGCCGCATGACCTCAGCTCGAGCTCTGTTCGGTGTAGTGGCTTAGCATGACTGGGAACTACACCAGATGGATGTGAACAACGCGTTCCTCCATGGCTCTCTGGATGAGGAGATCTACGTGGCTCAGCCACCAGGCTTTGAGGACGGTGACAAGGTCTGGCGCTTGCGCAAGTCCTTGTACGGCCTCAAGCAGTCTCCACGGTGTTGGAACCGGGAGATCACAGGCACCTTGACTCGTGCAGGATACGTACAGAGCGAGGCTGACCCCTCGCTGTTCATCCTGCCGACACCCGAGCGTCTCACCGCCATCCTGGTATATGTTGATGACCTTTTGATTGCGTCTCCGTCCCTGGAGGCCGTGAAGGAGGCCAAGGCTGTCCTGCAGACCGCCTACAGGATGAAGGACCTCGGTCCTGCATCGGTGTTTCTCGGTATGGAGATTGTACGTGATCGCAGACATCGGACACTGCTGCTGCATCAGGCCCGATATGCACGAGTCGTGGGGGAGCGCTTTAGCGATCTCCTTGGTG
>SZWC01006935.1:5215-19979 GCA_023375785.1 Penium margaritaceum | reverse complement strand
GTCCTTGACGGCTACACTGACAGCGACTGGGCTTGGAGTCCCGACGGGCGCAGTCGCACTGGCTACGTGTTCCTGCTCGGTGGTACCGCTTTGTCTTGGCGAAGCGGGAAGCAGGGCTGCATCGCACGTAACTCGTCGGAGGCAGAGTATGTGGCTTTGGGGGCAGGGGCTGCTGAGGCAGTTTGGCTACAGCGCTTGTTTCTTGAGCTTGGGCAGTCAGTACCCGCCATTGTGCTGCGTTGCGACAATCAGAGTGCTCTCGCCATTGCGGAGAACTCTGGTGTTTTTCATGCACGCACAAAGAACATTGCGGTTGAGCATCACTTCGTTCGTGATCTGGTGGAGCGACGCGTGATCTCCATCATGTGGGTTGGCACTGACTTGCAGCGAGCTGATTTCTTGACGAAGGCACTTGCACGCGGAAAGTTCCAGGTGGCCATTCGTTCTGTTGGGCTTCGCCCCGTGCGTGACAGTGGTGGAGTGTGGGATGTACGTTGCCGTCTCATCTGTCTGTGTCACTCACTATATTGTTGTACCAGTGCTGCACGCGTATGGACGTGCGTACCATCGGGTCATGGGGGAGTGTTGTGCTTTGTGCCGTTCCTGTACAGTTNCGTCTTTTGATTCTGCACGTCTAGGTTCAGACGGCGTAGGATTCTGACATGTGTGCGCAGAGTTACGGCCAAAACAGTGGTTTTGGGCCGGTTTTAGGACAGCTCTTGGACTGCCGCGTGCGGCACCCGCCGTGCGCCGCGGCAGGTATTTATGCCCTGGACCTGTCAGTTGTCATCTCTCTCTGCATTTACTAAGCTATTGAAGCTTATGAGACTTTGCGCGTCTCCCTAGCCTAATCCTTCATGTTTCTTGCACCTGCTTGCTTGCTAGTGCGTCAGCTGACTGGACAGTGTAGCCACGTCAGTAGCAGCATGGCTAGGAAGCTTCCTAACAGTTTCTTAGACCCGCCATCTTCCCTCACCTGCAGTGAATCTTCCCGAACCTCGTGACAAGTTCGACCACTCTTGCGAATCTATGACATAAGGGTCAAGACCTTTTGGTCGACTTTTCAAAGCACCGAGACAAATCTAGACTTCTAAAGATGCAGCTGTCATCTTCACCATCGATTCTGAAAGCCCCCCGACTTCTGTAGATAGCTTCTCAAGTCCAACAACTCAAGAGGCGACCCCGCACGCGTCGGTCGACAATCGTCCCAATGACCCTAAGCATGCCTCATTCGTAATGCGACACCTGTAAATACACGTTTGATCATCGAAGTACACTTACTGCTAGTTATGAATTTGTCAAGTGTTCCCAATTCTCAATCGTCTTTTGCATTGTAGCTTATATGTGTTCACCATCTACGCTCTGTTCGGCATGATGTTTGGGACCCCCCCTCAACACCATGGCAAACCTTTGTAGGAAAAGTGACAAACCCCTTAATAGTGGGGTTTTTAAAAATTTCTTAAAATTCTGAAAAATTCAGCATGCTGTCGCAGGATGGTATGCAACTTTCACATATGGTGTTCATTTGGGTATAGCGGATTCGTTTTGTGCTCGCTGGATATAGCGTGAATAATGAGCTAGAAGGTTGAAAATTTGAATATGGCGTGGTTAATGTCGAAACTTTGATATGGTGATAGTCATGCAGATTTATGCGGATATATGGTCACCTCCTCGTTCCCGGACGCAGCTATTAACTCAGCACGTGCTTCTTAAGATCGAGATCTTCGACACAGGAAAAGGCAGCTTCCAAGTGAAAGGACGTGCTCATTAGGTCACGAGCAATCACCGATAGGATTAGATATACAAAGATCCTTCACGAGGCTCATACTGGCAATCATTCTGAGTTATTACATCCTGCGCTCCTTCGCGCGGCGTTTCCAATTTGCAAGCCAGCGCACTGGACAGCGGCCTTGCACGTGAACGGAACGCTGACGAGGTTTGAACCCATGAATGGGGGATGGAGTATCATATGGGATCCTGTTATTCTCCACATGAAGACATTTACTAAACTCAAAGGAACCTGATGAAAGACTTCTAAGTTCTTCGAAGTGGCCCTCAAGCCCCTAAGCGAAACATCATTTTTCTCCGCTATTCTCCTGCTTGATGATGCAACGCTTTGGCTAGCCTGTTTCGCACCCTCTCCCTCCCCTGGAGGATCCGGCTTTCGTGCAATGATGTATTTTTGGAAAAGTTCACAATGTGCATTTAGCGCTATCGATGACACAAGCGGAAAATATGATGTCTTCAAGGTTGTAGCTTTCTACCGTTGTTGCAACAGTCGCAATCATCTCAGGACTCGCATGCAAGATACAGTCTTGACTTTTTTTTTAGGACGAGAGGCGCATACGTCCTTAGAGATCACTGCGAACTCACAATGCTAAACGGTTGGCGGCTCGAGAAAGCTGCGAAACGTTAACGACCAGAATCTAGCCCGGCTTGCCTTTATGAAACGCTGTGACCTATCATATCCTGTGGTGACCGATTAAAATGTTGTTGCGAAAGCATGAAAATCAGAGGCGTTATGTTCCTATTTCGTGCATTCAACCCTAAGTTTCTAAAGTTCCAGCAAGTTCGACAGAAATAAAATAAAAAAGGAATAAGCGACAAACAGAAGTGCATTCAGAACGGAGTTGTATACGGTTCTGCGATGGTTCACTTCCGGTCCGCCTGGTCGTCCGTTGAGTTCGAAAGTAGGGCGATCACATCCACCGCCTTGAACAGAGGACGAGGCTGCGTATTGGTGAAGGAGAACATTTCAGATGCCGCCCTGTTGATGACTCCATTAAAAAAGTGATCCGAGAAAGTTCATGCCCTGAAAGTGACTGAAACAAGTTCTCTGCCACTCTCATCCAATGGTGTCCGGTACAAGACGCAAGTGCAAACAAGGCAAAAGCTAAATGACACCAGACATGATAGCTCAATAAGAGAATGAGCGACCTATACATGAATGTATGGAGTACCACGTCCTTTGACGTGGATATGTTTGCGTTGGAAAATGACTTCACCAACGACCAATGTTGATAGTGTCATGAAACATTGTTTGTCACCCCAAACACACCCAAAAGGAAGTCACTCAAAAGTGCAAGGGTGAGTTTCTGAGTATGATTCCAACACGGCTCAATAAGGAATGGCTCATTGAACCATTCCATTCATAGCCTTGTTTTCTGGACACCTTGTGAAGGACTTGCCCTTGCCCCATGATCGCAAAGCAAATCCATGCTTTGGATTGACATGTAAACACTATATATGTTTTCTCCCTTTAATACAAATTGCAAGTAAAGGACGAAAATTTTCCATTTTTATCCAAATCCTCTTAAGAACGAATAATAACCTTTAAAGAAATCTCTTTCTAGACAGCAAGGGCTAGATTTAGCACAATTACGTTCGCCTTTAACCATCCAAACTAGACCATTATAAGGGAGAAAAACGTTCAAGGTTCCCTTTTCCAAGCATTCTTCACCACAATCTGTAAATGTTTTGTCGCAAAGCGCCAGCTTTGACCTCTTTTTATTGTATGGTCCAAATGGTCAAAGGCAAGATGACTGTTGAATTCATTTCCAATGACTCAAATAGCAAGTGATGTCCTTTTTTCCAATAGGAATTATTCGTCGTTCACCATGATTTTGAATCACCAATGGTTGAATGTTCTTAATTCTTCTCCCCTTGGAACAAGTAAAGATACAGATCATGAACAAAAAACCTCCATATGGAAAAATTTGATCGAAAAGATGAGGTTGAGTCCTCCACGATGAGATTACGAATGCAAAATGGGGAAGTGACTAGCCTACTTTATAGTCATGAATTAAATGGAGGCTACATATAGAAACATTCCAATAGTGATGGTTTCTTATATTCCCCATCAAGATGCTCAACATGAATAGGATAAAACATGCCCATTACCCAAAACCAACGATAATTCACAATTGTATTTCCATGGCACCAGGTAAACACCTCTTTGCATGAACCAAGTGGCATGCATATAGTGAGTAAGAGATGAAACATAGCATGGATAAAGATGCCCAAACACAATCATGCAAACAAAAAGAAGCAATTCCACTACAAACTACAACATGAGCTCTTCAAAGAACACAAGGTTTTTAAAGCGAGTACAAATCCACAATACTTACCATAGTTTTTAGGAACTCACTCCCAATCTGCAACTATACCCTAATGAAGGCATAACGTTAAGAACTTCTTTTACCAAATGTATCCACTCATGACCCTTCTCACATTTTGAAAGCTCATATGTTTTGAATAAAATAGGTGGTTTCAACTATGTAAGACCACTAAAAAGGGTAATAAGGAAAGTGAATATGTTCTTGACAATCATGACTCATTTTGAACATGTTTACATCAAAACAATTCTTACTCATTTACTCTCTCACATAACAATGGTTTACATGCATGACAATGAAAACTAGTGGCATTGGGTGTACGCAGGCTACCATCGAGGTTACGTAGTAACAGTCTGAAGCCAGTTTCAAACATTTTATCTGCCTTAGAAACGAGCTTTGCTCGACCTTCCCACCCTGTATGAGAAGTCAATGTCGGTAAAGTCAAGTTCTTGCTTACGATGTCCGGTATCTGTTTAAGAAAAAGCCATGGTTGCTACGCAAATTTTGTCCAATTTGTAGTTATTTCTCGCACTACAAGTCGCTTTTGCAAGGAAGATTGCGGTGAAAGAGGGCCTGTCTTCCGGACGCGCCAAAAGTAACAAAAAATACCTAAAAAATACTTGATGGGATGTTGGTGGATTGAAACACCGACTGTAAACAGAGTTACAATCGTGGAAGTCCTTTTGTAGTGGATTTTTTTACGTCAATTCTGATTCATGGATACCGAACCGATTGCATAAGGTTACTACGTAACCCCAAAAATTAATGATAGCCAAAGAACATTTTTTTTAGGATCAAAACAAAACCTTTATGTCGTACGTATCGCATCTAGTGAAAACTAGTTAGCTTATGAGACTGATGTTGAGCTTTCTGTGCGAATCTGCTATCATGGCGAATGATAGGGCAATGTGAGAGTTTTGATAAGGCTTTGCATTCATAAAGGGAATGGAAAGAAAAGATGTGTGATTTTGGAAACATTGGTGAATAGTTTACAGTGGAAGAGAATGGTTATAACATGGGACTTGACCTATAGAGAGTGGAAGGGAACAGAAGAGAAGAATATGTGTAAAGGTTTAGCATACCGTAAGGGAAAGTTTTTTGAACGTATTTTCATGTTCAGAAGATGAAACGCACACTAGAACATTACCTAACAAACATCATCACCTATGCATTACATCCAACGTGTTCTAGGAGGAGAATGATAGAATTGGATTAAGTGACATCCTAATGTTGTGACAAAACAATAACATGTGGCATTGGTAAGGGAGGTGAAAATCATGCAGTTAATCAATTTGAAGATAAGAGATGTACATTGGGTAATTGGGACAAAGACACTTAAGAAAACTAGGTTCAATTAGGTATTGGCGTGTAAAGATCACATAAGGTTTCTTGTACCATTCACATTCAATTCATTATAGAGCTACCAAATTTCATGTATTTGTGATAACTTTTGTTAGATGTTAAATCATTCATGAACCACAAAGCAATTGTCCCACTTTGGCGAATGCCTATTTTTTCATCTCCTTTGGTTTGAAGCTGCACCACAGGTGTTTACAAAAGCATACACTTAAAATTTCCGAGAGAAATAGAGTGCATTACTCTCTTAGTAGTGTTTAATGTTCCATACCTTTAGTGAAGATGATGTATACAATGTAGAAATCCAAAAAATACATGTTTTTTAGAATAGTATTAATCTCTTTATTTTTTGAATTTTATTCAGGTAAGCATTTATTGTAAAACTCTTACTTGCACACACATAAAGGCTTACCTCCATTTATGCATTTTTAGTAATCACCATGTCTTCCAATTTCTAGTTTCAAATTTTGAATAAGATGTTTTTTCCCACAGGCAAGAGTTTTCACCCTTCATACTTTGATGTACACTTCCATTAACTATATTGGTATGGAAAATTGTGTGAATGTATTAACATTCCTTTGTTAAGCAAAAGAACTTCCCAAGAAGCACAGTCATAATCCACAAACTCATCCGAACCAGTGGTCATCCATGTGTTTTGAATGTCAATGTTTATGGAAAACATCATGTTGCCCTTCTTATCTTCATGGTGGTTTAACATTGTGAATGGTATCTATGTTATGTTTTGTTTTGTTTCCTATCCTGTGATAATGAAACCACTTATTGACTAGAATCATCATTTGATTTAAGAAGCCGTTTTAAAAATCCCCACTCTTTGAGTTTTTGGTTAATAAAGTTTGTGCCTAGGGATTGAAAACATAGCCAGAATCCTACATTTAACAACAGTGGCATTTACGTTAAGTGTTCAACATGTTACACTCAATGAAGTTGTTCAATCAAAAAATTATTATGTGTAAGGATAAATTGAAGTAATAGTGTGCAGAAACGATATGTTTTTGGATTTTTTTGGTGAAGTTTACCTATTCATCTGAGCTTGTATGATTCTTTGATTAAATGTTATTCTAAATTTCACTTGGATGCCTCCCTTAGGTGGTTGGTTAGGATTGTTGAGGCTGAGACTAAGTTTTTTTGAAATTCAAAGTGTTTGGTATTTGAACACTATTCACGGAAGAACTGTGCATGGTTTAACAAGTAAATTATGTTAATGTGCAAACCCAAATGTATTTTGCATAATGAAAGTGTACATCTTGAAATTGTTTCTTAAGAACAAAATCGTCTTGCACAATTTCCAAATGCATTGAGTGATTTAATCAATAACAATCATGCAAATTGTATAAATGGTTTTTCACATGTCATCTGCTTGTGATTGAAGTACAAACCTTCTTCAAAGACAGGAAAAAATGGCATTAAACCTTAAAGTATGAATCCTAAGCATACATGTAACAAGTGAGCATACATCGTAAGGAGAAAATGAAGTTCCGTAACGCAGACTTGGTAGAAATCGGGTTTAATATTTCTCCTTAATGATTGGTAACGCCTCTTAAAAAAGAGTGAAAAAGGTAAGGATCAACGTAACACATTTATATGGCTTGTTTAACTTTTTTTGACGTCTTAGTCCATCATTATTTGAAGACTCATGTTGTTGGGTTTGTAGAAGAATTTGAGGAAGAAAAGGTAAGAATAGTGTAAATCTTTCTATTTCGAGTTTACATTCACTTTATCTTGTAGAATGTGATAAAAAAGGCTTAATCCTATTTCTAGAGAATTCTTCTTCTTAAAAGTCTATTTTTGAGTAATTTTACTACTCATAGAATTCTTGAGATGATGTAAAAAATAAGACTTAAGTAGCATGTAGCAGTTTCGTAGCATCACCGTTTCAAAACAATCAACATGATGGATCAACGGGAATGGAACAAGATGTGAACCTTCTTATTGGGGAATTTCAAGATGTAGCAAAGGATGGCTGAAAAAACAGTCAAGTTAACATGCTTATGGTGATGTACAATTGGTTCTTACAAAGTTTCATCTTTAAGAAGGATTGATTGATGGTTTGGAAAGGTGATGTATGTTTTTCAACAAATGTGCCATATTCCTGCTGTTCTTTTGATTTCAACCATTTATGCTTGTAAAGAACCAGAATTTTTGAAAAATACTTTTTGACAAATGACATACATCTTACTCATTTCCTGATGCTTATACGGTTAAATGAACTAAGTTCTTTCAATTTGGTCTAGCTAGTTTTTACATGAAATGAGGTTCACATACTGTTTGTAAATGAAGAGTGTCATTTCCCTTGAAGAAACACTCTTCCCACCCCATGAACTTAAGAAGAATTTTCAATTATGTAGAATTCATGGTGCACGTTGATGCATTATAAATTATTGTTTGCATAACTCATTGATGACTATTATCTAGTTCATGTTTCTTTTAACGTTGATTGTACATTATGAAACAAATCGTTTTTGATGCATCTCACAACCCATTATGGTTTAAGTAGAAGTGAAGTGTTCTTGTTCTTTTACTTCTGGAGCATAAGAAAATCTCAAATGAATATGTTGTTTATAAAACAATTGATGAAAAGGGTGGATCTTACATTAACATGGACGATGTCTCATGATGCATGACCATAAAAAGAGGTACAAGATTCAAACATGCATCACACTAGTGAGTTAAAAGTGATTTTAAATCGCTTGTTGTGATTTTGATTTGGATGTGTTGGTACATATTACGGGATTTAAGGATGATGGGAGGTATGAACACGGTAACAAAGAATTATGTTATTAGATGGTTGCCATTTGCTTACCATGATTTGGTGGTATTGAAGGACTTGCTTGTGACTTCTATGGTTGAAAAGGTTGTGAAAATAGTGTAAGCATATGTATCTCAATGTAGGACACAATGATGTAAATGTGAGAAACATTGGAATTTGCCATGGGAACTACTTCCATGTTGAAAAATGTTGATGATAACTTGTAAGGAGTTTATATTCTGTTGCTTCATTTGTGGTCAAGTGAGTTGTTTCTATGATGGTGACACAGGATGCTGGAGCTACGGAACAAGTAAAACCCATTTGTTATTGCTTTATTGTTTTGATTTCTCCATTTGTAGCTTGTACATGTGGCAAAGGATTGATTGGTTTTATTGTGTGCCACAAATTAATGGTCCGTTTGCATATCTAGTAAGGTCACAATGTTTAACGCATCATGTGTATTCATCCTAAAATAGAAATGTTCACATTGTTAAGCGTTGTTGAGTACTTGAGAATTATTTCTAAGACCATTTTGGTATATACATGATGAAATGTTTCATTTCACTACAACATATGGTTAATAAACATTGTTTCTTTTGTGTTTTGTGTGATATGACATCATGCATTCCTCAATTAGGGAATGTTTGATTTGCATTATGAGTAATGCCTCAAGGGGGTACTTGTTTTTGTGGAGCGTGATAGACATTGACTTTAAATCTTAATCATGTTTATAATCATTTCCAAAAGAAATGAAGACATAAATTAGCAACGGATGTGCAATGATGATGACCAATTGTTTTTGAAAAGGTTTGCTTTCTAAGCCTTTCATCATCGTAAACGTGTTCTCTGTATGGTAGATGATTCATTGGAGATGATTTACCGGATACAATGCAATGGACTACTCAACTACCCATGACCCTTCTGCCTTTACATTCTATGCATCACGTTCATAATAATGAAAGAAACGTTTTATGGTATAAATATCTTATTACTAAATGAATGTTTTTTTTTATTATAAGTTTTTTGTAGATATGAAATTAAAAATCCATATGTTTTATTCAAGTATACACACATATCATATGCACTTTTGGCACACTAAGAATGTACCCACATAATAGTTTTCTAAGTTTTCAGGATAATGACAAATTAATGGCTTAGATTTTACCTCTTTGAATAAAGGGTTTTCATATGGATTCAAAACAATTTGGAATAAACGTCTTTTTCATTGATCACACAAAAGCATGGACATACGGTAAAAAATAGAAGAAATAGACGATGTATAGGGTAAAAACAACACTCATACCAGCATAAGATACTAAGGTTAAAGGTGAAAATGTGCTACATAACACATGCCAATATTTTAGACATCGTATCCTTTTTTAAGTTATCTCCACTTGCTTCTTGCTTCCTTCTCAATACTCATTGTCGGGATGAAAGTTCAGAAAAATCATAAGTTGAAAATTTCCTTCCTTATTGTTTCTTTATTCTTCAAATGAATATGGAGAGTCAAAACGTTTTGGATCAATGTTGAATGCTTTCTATACATGGAACACATTCATATAAGAGTTCGCCATTCTTGTGGTTAGGAAGTGATTGGATGACACATGGATACTCGAAGAAAGGTTTTAGAGGAAAGATATTAAATGAAGGAGGAAAGGATGACTTCATTCTCCATCCCAAAAGTTTATTTAACGTAATAGAACTCACCATAGGCACATCTTAGTCCATAATAGGTTAAGGTTATCACGTACTTGCTATGAAGTCATGCTCTTCAAGGGAGGACCGAGTGAAGGAAAGCAAGTTTGCAAATATTTTGAGACTAATTGCATATATGAAAGTCATGAAAATGTTGATGGGTGATCATTTGGCATCTTAAGAATATGAGGTGATATGGAATGGAGTTTTGGGTCATAGTGTGAAATGGTTTTGTTCCCCTAACCAAATGAAGGTTGGATGGAGCAAGGGACGGAGGTTTTAAAATCTTCTATTTTGATTTTAGGCATATTTCTTAGGGAATTTGTATTCGCACTGACAAGGCTTTCAGAATAATTGTTGACCATTCAAGTTTGAAATAGAGCATGTCATAAGGTCGAAAGGAATGCTCCCTTTCTCGGACACATGAACATCTTAGAATAACATCATGCGCAAAAAATTGCAGAAAATTTATTTGTTAGACCTTAAGTATTCATTTGGTGTGTAATAAGAGGATGGAAAAGTTGTTTCAATAAGTGAGGTAGGAATGGATGATTGGGTAGTTCAATGTGCACCATCAATTCAAGAAAGTTTCAAGAAATGAGTTAGGCATGCTTTTTTTAAAAGTGGATAGAATATTCCCAAAGCACCTACCTTAGTGTTTTTTGTGTTTTCTTTCTATATGTCGGAATATGATTGAGCTTGTTGAAAGAAGTGAAAGAAACCCTTAAAGATGAGGTGTATTTCTTTTCGGGTTAAAGTTTCCAATTTCGTGTTGGGATCTTCCCATTTTTGGTTATGCTCTTTGTTTATCATATCAATGGAAGCTTCTCATCACCTTTAAAATGTCGCATGTCATGTGTAGAACCATCTAAACTTGCATGTTGAAACGTAATCATGCACAAAGGATTGGGTACATTGACATGTATGTTTGTGAAAGCTCCATCATTTAGCTTCTTGTGAAGGGATATGTGTTATCACTTCTCATGTAGATGGAACAAGATTTTTCGAAATTTCAATCTACATTATGGACCATGAATTGGGAAACATGAGGAGAATCTAATCAATAGAAAGCATTGATTTAAATTTAAAATAAAGAACTAGGCACACCCTTTAGCGTCTTGCATGATCCTTGTTTCCTTTGGAAAGAAGGTGTTTATCGAGGTGCATTCTTCATAGATCATGAAGGAAATCTCTTGTCATTGTTGAAGAGAGGAGGACATCTCTCTCCTAGTGCTTTTGTAGAGAGTTATTGAGGTTGTCTCCAAGTAGATTGAATAAAATAGGAAGGAAAATTGAATCAGTTAGCTTGACTTTACATGCAATTACAACCAAAGAAACGGGCAATTGCCTCATTAGCTTTTTCATTGTGGTTCTTTATGAGGAAATACAAAAGAATGAAGGTTAAACTTGACATTGCTCTTTTACTCAAGTTTGAAATAATGAGTTGGTGATGATATTAGGAAATATTTCGATTATAAATGGATTAATATAGTCGTTCTACAATGTTTCATCCACAATTCACATAACTTGCAGTTGTATTCACAATCCAGAGTTTAAATTGAAATGTTTAGAATATCTTAAGGATCTTATCCCCCATTCCTTTTATTTTTATGTGAATGCTCACTTATCTCTGATAGACAATGGGTTGTCTTATGAAGGTTTGCTGCCTTCCATTGTAGCCAAAGGTGCCTTTGGAGTCAAGTTCGCCTTAAGGTGTCATTAGGAGAATTCTATCAATAGATTTTTTCCTTCAAAATCCTCATGTCATTGCTGATTTCCGTGCTGCTTGAGGATGTCCTAGTGGGTAGGCCATTGTGCACATTCATGTTGTTGTTTCCTCGTGGCGACCAATGTGGAACATCTGGCAAGCTTCTTACCAAGTCGCAAAGCCAGTATTGAATATGCACAAGTCCGCAAAAGCCAGTTTTTGTTTTTTAAGTCAAGTTGAGACATTCCTGCCTTACAAATGCACCTAAAACATTGACATGCTGGACAGGGAAATGCTGTTTAGACATTCCAGTCGTGACTGAATAGTTTGAACTGATTGGCCTAAGGTTTTGAAATGATTGTTGCTAGCTTTGGCATTCCTAGGTGGCAATCGATTCGCATATGATTGCAGATTTGCGATTCACGTGCTTCCACGCCCATGAAGCCACGAGTGCGAGAAATTGGATTGTCTGAGATTTTCGAATCTATTCCAGCTGTGGATGGTGGAATTTATGTTTAACGACTTCCGCAGACGACCACCTGTACACTCGGTAGATAGATAGATAGATTATTATGTTTATCGTCGCTACCCCTCCACGGGGAATGGACGGTGGCACAGAGCCACACATGACAGTGAGAGTTAGGGGGGACATACACGCACGACAACCATGAAGAGGGGCATGCATGTGCCCACAGTCAAATGTAAGGAAGCATGCAAAGGTCAAAGCAAGCGATGTCCTAGCGAGGTCCTGAAGGGGGGGAGGGACAGTGCACACGAGGTCAATATGGGTGACATGCCAATGGTGGCCAAAGAGGCCTAGTAACGGCATATCACAAGTGCCGAGCTCAGCTGCGCGGCGGCCAGAGGGCTGCTGCATGCTGCGAGCTCGCTCCATATGATTCCACCATTTGATTGATTAGCGGCTGTCAACCTGGGCTGCGGATGCTGAGGATATGGCGTTGGCGCAGGGGAGGAGGAGCACGGGGTCGATGCGGGTAGCCCAGTGTCTGCTGCAGACTNTAGCGCTTCCAGATACGCTGCGTACCTTGAGCCGTAGACAAAGGGTAAGAACTGGAATGGGAGAGTGTTTGACTCAAGATGTATCAGGTGGCGAGGTGTCGACCTTGCGACAGTCGTTGCCGAGACACACCATAGAATGCCATCAAGGTGTAGTTTGTGGGCATCTTGAAGGCCACGCGGGGGGTCACATGTGAAGTAGGAGCGGCGCACTAAAGCATGGGTAGGTGGGCCCCATATCGCAATGCCATACATTAGGCGGGAGAGGCACAAGGCCCGAAGGAGAGTAAGGCGAAGGGAGACAGTGGATATGGAGGATGAGGTGCATTTTCGTCGGACTGCCCCTAGTGCCTGCTGTGCCTTGGTGATCAGTGGCCTTGTGTCAATGATGTGTCTGGAGGTAGCGGAGAAGCGTAGGCCAAGGTAGGTGTATTCGTCGGAGAGAGGGAGGTAGGATGCCGAGGGCAGCGTGGGAAGGCGAATGGGTGGACAGGACAAATTGCGAGGTGGGCGGAAGACCAAGACGGCGCACTTGTTTGGCTGAATTGTATGACCCAAGGCACTAAGGGAATAGAATGCCTCGTCCACTGCACGCTGAAGGCCACTGGCTGACTCTGAGAGGAGGACGACATCGTCAGCCTGTAGGAGGAGTGGGATGGGCGTGCCAAGGAGAGTGGGGGCATCCGTGTCGGTGCAAGAGATGGCACGTGCTAGGGGGTCAATGTGGTAGTTGAAGAAAGCCTCCCGTGTCCCCTCCCTCCAAGGATCTTGCCATCTTTTTTTCCTCGGCCACGGCTGGAAACGAGCAAGGAAACATTTGTTTTCATTTCCTCAACCGAACTGGCTACTACGGGTCTGAAAGCTGTGGTTCTGCTCAGGTAATCTGTGCTTTTGTATATTATTGGACGTTTTGAAGGAGTTTTTTAATCGAAAGGCATCTTATCCGATTGATGCTCAATTTCCGGAAGCTCACAACCTCACTTATCCGCGCGATAGCAAGTCCTTCCTCGCGAGAAAGCAGTAGCTATCGTGAGCAAAAGTCGGGAGCTCGGGAGTTCACTCTCGCTAAGTGCCGTGGGTCAGCAAGTGCGGCAGAAATAGACATGCGTCAAAAGCGTTTTTGCATGGCAGTTGACTCATCGGTCAACGGTCAGGCAAGGACCATGCGGGGTGGGAGCAGGGGGGTGGCGTGCGGTGGGGGCCGGGGGTGTGGGATAAACATTTTTTTTCGTCCCCTTTCCATAACCCAAACGAGGGCCTAGTGCGCTGTGGCCTCCGAGTGCACTGAAAAGTCGGCCATGGCTGGAAACCAGCAATCAAGGTTGCCGGTTTCGAAAAATTCGGACACCTTCTCCGGGTTCTGGAACCGTCAATAAATACATGTATCCATTTACTGAAGAAGGCAACGATGTCGATGGTACCTCGGACCCAAGTACTGAGATCGGGAAGTATCTCACAGTGTGTCCCACGTATCGTTTCCACCATTGCCTTATCCAGTCAACGAATGTGTCTGTATCACAGCTGCTTTCGACCATTCTACTTTTCATCCGAGCGACTTGGACTGTCCAATCCTGCCGATGAACTGAGTATTCAGCTGGGAAAAGGAAAAAGGGAAAAATGGAAAATGAAAAGGGTTAAAAAGGGATTAAAGTGATGGTCTGCGTAAGTGATCCATTTGCCCGGAACCCAGAAAATCTGTCTGAAAACTCGGATATCGAAATCCTTGCTTGTTTCCAGCCGTGGCCCTCGTTATTCCTAACGTGCTGTGTGGGCGGTGGTGTCAGTTCGAGTGCACGATTTCTCCTCCTCCTGTCCATCCCCGCGGAAGGGTAACGGCGCCTTAAAGTTCTGTGACCTCTAACCGCCGCCATCCGCCCCCTGTTCGTCTACGTTGTCTCTCTCTATCTCTGTATCTCTCTCATTTTGGAATGACTCTCATCTCTCTCACCTTCCGCGATGCCGCGAGCAACTCCGCAGTCGTGGCTCGATGGCCCTCTGGGTCGTTCTGACGTAAATGGCCGTCCTAATTTCGCCGCAATCCCGACTGCCAGCCAGTGACGTCAATGTAAGGCTGCGCATGCATATGTCAGATTTAAGATCTCATCA
>SZWC01006934.1:100049-110766 GCA_023375785.1 Penium margaritaceum | reverse complement strand
GGCAACGTGAGCCGGAAGTTTCAGGTGGGGGGATGGCAATGGCAAAGCACCGTACAAATGCGCAAAGAACTAGCTCCATGACGCAGTCTATGGCTCACGATTCCACTGGGTAGGGACCACAAGACAGAAATCGGAGAAGGTGACGATATGATACCATCACTAGACAAAGGACAGTGTAGGGATTTCTAGCAAGGACTGTTGAGGTCAGAACAAGGGCCCATAAATACTGTTACAGAGCGTTAGGGGAGTCCAAGAAATGGCTGCGTTTCCCCGTGTAGATTCGGAGAGGATCAGAGGTGGCGGCGACGAAGCGGGATGGGTCACGTGCATTTTCAGGCTATAGACGCAGGCACAAGTAGACTGGTGGGAGGATGGCATAGGCAAAAACATCATGCAAAAGCAAATGGAACAAGCTTCTCTTTGCACCATGTTGCTCACGATTCGAGTGGGTAGGGACCAAGAGAAAACATAATGAAGCACGTGACCATGTGACACAGTCACGAGATGGGGGGCGCTATGGGGATTTCTAGCGGAGGCTGTGGAGGTCACAACAAGGAGCCATACATTATGTTTCAGAGCGCTAGGTGTATCCTAGAAATGGCTACATTTCCTCAAAGCATTTCCGAGGGGGCCTGAGGTGGCGTCGACGGGAACGGGAAGGGTCAGGTGTATTTTTGCCTCAGACGTAGGCACAGACAGACTGGTACAGGGATGGTAGAGGCAAAGGGACCGTATAAAAGCAAGAGGATTAAGCTTCAAGACACAGTTTACAACTCAAAATTCCAGTGGGCAAGGACCAGGTGATGAAAACTGGACAGGTGACAATGAACTACCATCACGAGACGGGGGAAAGTGTTGGGATTTCTGGCGCAGACTGTGGATGTCCAAACGAGGAGNCCTAAATTGTGTTGTGAGACGTTGGAGGAGTCCTAGTAACGGCTGTTTCCCTGGGAAAATTCAAAAAGGGTCAGAGGTGGCCGTACACACGGACACACTAGTGGGGTGATGAAAACGGCAAAAGCATTGTGCAGAAGTAAACAAAACAAGCTTCGCAACACAGTTTACGGCTTGTGAGGTGATATTGTCACAAGACGAAAATCGGAGTAGGCTATGAGGTGATATTGTCACAAGGCAAGGGGTAGTGTGGGGATTCCTGGCAGGGGCTGTGGAGGTCAGAACAAGAAACCATACATTGTGTTATAAAGCGTAAGGGGAATCCTAGTAAGTTAACATTTCCCTGGAAGAATTCAGAGAGGATCAGAGGTGGCGGCGACGGGAGCAGGACGGGTCGGGTGTGTTTGTGGGCTTCTAACGCAGGTACAAAAAGACTGTTGGGGGGACGGCAGAGGCAAAAGCATCATGTATTCACACTCAGAACAAGCTTTGTGAAACAGTTTTCTTCTTGTGCTTTAAATGGGCAAGGACCACGAGACGAAAATCGGAGCTGGTGAAAAGGTGACACCATCACAAGACGGTAGGCGGAGTGGGGATTAATGGTGAGGGTTGTGGAGGTTGGAGCAATTAGTCATAAATTGCATTGCCAAGTATTAGGGAAGTCTTAGTAACTACTATGTTTCGCTGAGAAATTTTGAAGAGGGTCAGAAGTGGCTGCAACGGAAGTGGGACAGGTCTGGTGTGTTTTGGGGCTCCAGACACAAGCACGAAGATATTGGTGGGGGATGGGAGAGGGAAAAGCACTGTGCACATGTGCTCGGACTAAGCGCCGTAATACATTTTACAGCTTGCAATTCCAGTGGGCAGGGACCACGAGACAAAAACCAAAGCACGTGATGAAGGTGCGGCCTGTGGAGTTCAAAACTATCAAGAGACAGGGAGGAGTGTGGGGATTTCTGGTTTGGGCTGTGGAGGTCGAAACGAGGAGCCCTGAATTGTGTTGCGGAGCGTTAGGAGAATCCTAGTAATGGTTTTGTTTCTCAGGGAAATTCTGGAGAGGGTCAGAGATGGCGGCGACGGGAGTGGGACGGGACGGGTCTGTTGTTGGGCTCCGAACGCAGGCACGGAAAAACTGGTTGGGGGATGGCAGAGGCCAAAGCATGGTTTAGAAGCGTATGGAAAAAGCTCCGCGATGCAGTTTTTGGCTTGTCATTCCAGTTGGCAAGGACTAAGAGGCAAAAGTTATAGCAGGTGATGAGGTGACATCATCAAGAGAGGAGGGGCGGTGTTGGGATTTCCAGTGAGGGCTGTGGAGGTCAGAAAGAGTAGCCATAAATTGAATTATAGAGAGTTAGGGGATTCCTAGTAACGGCAGCATTTAACCAGTAGAAATTGGAGAGGGTGAGAAGTGGTAGCCAGAGGAGCAGTACAGGTTGGGTGCATTTTTGGGCTCCGGGCGCAGGCATGGACAGACCGGTAGGGTAATGGCGGAGGTAGAAGCACACTGTAGAAGTATGAGAAACAAGCTGCATGATGCAGTTTACGGCTTGCAATTCCAGTGGGCAGGGACCACAAGAGAAAAATCAGTGCAGGTCACGAGGTGATACGGTCATCGGACAGAGGGAAATGTGGGGATAGATGGCGGGGGCCGTGGAAGTCTGAATGAGGAGTCGTATATTGCTTTGCAGAGCAGTAAGGGATTCCTACTATCAGTTGCATTTTCCAAGGAAAGTTTGCAGAGAATCAGAGGTGGCGGCGATGAGAGTGGGACGGGTCGGATGCACTTTTGGGCTCCGGATGTAGGCATGGACAGACTGGTTTAGATAGGGTACAGGCAAAAACACAGTTCAGAATCATGCAAGACAAGCTCCACGTCGCAGTTTATGCCTTAAGGTTCTAGTGGGTAGGGACAACGAGACAAAAATTGGAGCAATTGACGAGGTGATACCGTCACAAGACGGGGGGCGTTTTAGGAATTTCTTGTGGGGGCTATGGAGGTTGGAACAAGCCTGAATTACATGCCTACATCCGGGGGTCCATCTTTATGGACGTAACCAGCCAGATTCAGGCTGGTTACATCCATAAATATGGTTACGTTTCCCTGGAAATATTTGGAGAGGATCAGAGATGGCAAGGATGGGAGCGAGACCGTTTGGATGCGTTTTTGGGCTCTGGATGCAGGCACTGACAGACCAGCAGGGGAATGGCACTGGAAAAAGCAATATGCAGAAGCGCACAGGAAAATCTCCATGAAATAGTTTACAGCTCGTGATTCTAGTGGCCAAGGACCACGAGACAAAAAAAAGAGCAAGTGACAAGGTAATACCGTCACCAGACAAGGGGCGTTGTGGGGTTTTCTTGTTGGGGATGTGGAGGTGAGAAATAGGAGCTGTAGATTGCATCGCGGATAACTAGGGGTGTCCTTATAACAACTAAGTTTCCCAGGGAAAACTCTGAGAGGGTCGGAGCTGGCTGGAATGGGAGCGAGACGGTTTGGGTGTATTTCTGGGCTCTGAGTGCAGGCACGGACAGACCAATAGGGGGATGGCACAGGAAAAAGCGCCATGTGTAAGTATGCTAAAAAGCCCCATGACACATTTTACGGCTCACAATTCTATTGGACAGGGACCTCGAGACAAAAATCAGAGCAGGTGACGAGGTGATACCGCCATGACACGGGAGACAGTGTCGGGATTTTTGGCAGGGATTGTGGAGGTTGGAAAGAGAAGCCGTAGATTGTGTTATGGTGTGGTAGGGGAGTCCGCGTAACGGTTGCGTTTCCCCATAAAAATTTGGAGAGGGTCAGAGGTGGCGGCGACAGGAGCAGGATGGGTTGGGTGCATTTCTGGACTCCAGATGCAGGCACGAACAGATAGGTGAGGGGATGGCAGGGGGAAAAGAATAATGAAAAAGTGCGCGGAACAAGCTTTGTGACACAAGTCATGGCTTGCAATCCCAGTGGGCAGGGACCACAAGACGGAAATCGTAGAAGGTGATGAGGTAGTACCATCACGAGATGGGGGATGGTGTGGGGATATATGGTATGGGTTCTGGATGTTGGAACAAGGAGTCTTAAACTGCATTGCGAAGTGCTAGGGAAGAACTAATAAGAGCTGTGTTTTCCTGGGAAAATTCAAAGGAGGTCAGAGGCTGCGACAACGGGAGCGGGATGGGGCAGGTGCATTACTGGGTGCTAGACGCAGGCACGGACAGACTGGTGGGGGATGGCAGAGGCAAAATCATTGTGCAGAAGCATGTGGAACAAGATCCGCAACACTGTTTATGGCTTGCGATTCCAGTGGGCAAGGACCAACGAGATGNATGGTGTGGAATGTTATGGCGGTGGTTGTAGAGATTGGAACGAGGAGTCAAAAAATGCGCTGGGATTTGAAAGGGAATTCCTGATAATGGTTGCGTTTTCCTGGGAATGCTTGAAGATGGTTATGGGTGGCGGCAACAAGAGTGGGATGGGTCAGGTACATTTTTGGCCTCTAGAAACATGCACTAAAACACTGGTGGGGGGATGGTAGAGGAGAAAGCATGGTGCGGATACACGTGAGAAAAGCTCCGTGACACAGATTGCGGATTGCGATTCGAGTGGACAGGGACCACCTGACGAAAATTGGAGTAGGTAACAAAATGATAACATCACGAGATGGGGGAGCTGTGTGGGGATTTCTGGTGGTGGCTGTGGATGTTGGTATGAGGAGCCCTGAACTGCATTGCGAATTTTAGGTAAGTCCTAGTAACAGTTGTGTTTCCCTGAGAAAGTTTGGAGAGTGTCAGATGTGGCGGGGACGGGAGCTGAACGAGTCGGTTGCATCTTTGGGTTTAGAACTTAGGAACGGATAGAGCAGGAGGGAGGATGTCTGAGGCAAAAGCACCATGACGAATCATGTAGAGCAAGATCTGTGGTGCAGTTTACGGCTTATGATTCCAGTGGGCAGTGACCACAAGAAAGAAATTGTAGCACGAGGAGGTTGTACTGTCACAAGACAAGGGGCGGTATGGGGATTTCCAGTGGGGGCTGTGGAGGTTGAAACGAGCAGCCATCAAATGTGTTTCATAGTAATAGGGGAGTCCTATTAATGGCATCGTTTAACCTGGAAAATTCGAAGAGGGTCAGAAGTGGTGGTGACGGGAGCGAGACAGATCAAGTGCGTATTTTGGCTCCGGATGTAGGCACAAACAATCCGGTAGGATGATGGAAGAGGAATAATCACATTGTAGAAGTGAAAAAAACAAGCTGAGCAATGTGGTTAACGGCTCACAATGGGTAGGGATCACGAGACAAAAATTGGAGCGGGTCACAAGGTGATACGGTCATGAAATGAGGGACAGCGTGGGGGTTTTTTCTTGGCGGGGGCTATGGAGGTGTAAACGAGGAGCATTAAATTATTTGCAAATTGGTAGGGGAGCCCTAGTAACTGATAAAAGAAGAAGGCAAAAGCCTCTTGATTGGAGAGGAGGGAGGAGCACTCGCATGCAATGCGTGGATCTTAAAGCTCAGGAAGGTAGTAGGAGAGAAAGGTAGTAGGAGCAGGCAGATCTGAGAATTTGACTAAGGCATTAAACACAAAGTTTGTTGAATGATGAGAAGTAGTGAAAAATGAGGCCCCCAACCACCTTAGTAGGGTGGTTGGGGGTTTAGGCCCCCCCACAAGGACCAAGGACCCCTTACATACCAGGGGTAACCACCACATTGCATGCAAGCCTAGGACTTGAACTGGACCTCTTGAGCACTCCCTTGTCAAAAGGGTTACACCAAAGGGTAGAACTCCTGTCCTCTTGCACAAGAGGCAAATCAACACTCACTAAGACAACCTCATATGTCCTAGAGTGTTTGGCTCCCACCAAAGGTAGGTCTCGCCGAGGTGATTAAGAAGGTTTCAACATGATGAGGTATGTTGCCGCAGATCGGATTTGCCACATCCACATTCGGTTGCAGCAGGTTCGCTCCAACAAAAGAGATGATGCTCCATAGGAGGAGAAAAGGGTAGTGGGCCTGGTTGCACTGTGAACAGCCCCATGATCCGAAAGGAGAGCGGATTGCAGTGAGGACGTGTGGGACGGCTGACGAAGGTGGCAGTGAACACGTTTGAGTGGTGGTCCATCAAGGGCCTGCACATCGCGCAGGAGGGAGTCACAAGGCAAAGCATGAGTGATGGTAGTGTCAAAATGACAAAGGAAACCAAGGGAAAGGGGACGAATGTACATAAGAAGCCGGAGAGAGCAGAGGTGGGGTGGGGGGCAGGGACATTGAGCGAAAGGACGTCAGTGTACAAGGAGGAAGGTGGGGGCAATCATGTCACCATAGGGCAAAACGCAAGGCCAATAGCATGGACACTCTCTTGGAACGCCGGAAAGTTCAAGGCTTTGGTGAGGAAGTCCGCCAGCTGGCAACGACAGGGTACAAAGCGGAGAGTGATCTCACCGCGTTGGAGGAGCTCCCAAACAAAGTAATGTTCAACATTGATGTGCTTCGTTCGACGCTGATACACCCCAGCATGGCGCGCGATGTGCAAAGCAGTTGCGTTGTCGCTAAGCAAAGGAACAGAGTCAATGGTCACATGCATCTCATGGAGAAGACGACGAAGCCATACAGCCAGGCATGCAGCAGCGCCAAGGGACATGTACTCAGCCTCACCTGTGCTACGAGCGACACATCCCGATTTACCACTACGCCAAGAAATCGCAATGCCTCCTCCAAGGAGAAAGACAAACCCACTGCGGCTGCGAGCATCCGCGTCATGGGAAAAATCACTGTCGGCATAGCCTTCCAACATTGGACGGCCAATGCCGACCTGAAAGATTAGGCCATGGCGAGGGGTGGAGACAACAAAATGCAGGGTGTGGATAGCGGCCCTAAGATGAGGAGTGAGGGGCTGGCGCGCGTACTGAGCAAGAACGTTCACTGCGCAGGCAATATCCGGCCGAGTGGTAGTAGCAAGGTACATGAGGGCGCCAACAATAGACTGATAGATTGAGAGAGGAGCGGCGTCCTCAGTACCGGCATCATGTGCGTGTCAAAGAGCAAGGTGCGTGTCTGGTGACATAGGTGAGGCATCCTCAGGCGACCGACGAAGAAGATCAAGCTCGGAAGAGAACCTATCGATCAGGGAATGGACATAACGTTCTTGGTGAAGAGAAATGGTATGTGTGGATGCATCGCGCTCAGTCTGCATGCCGAGGAACAAGGTCGCAGGGCCAAGGTCTTTCATCCGGAAGTGATGAGAGAAAAGTGCCTTGGCTGCAGCAATCAAAGTGGGGGAGGGAGAGACAAGGAGAAGGTCATCAACATAGATCAAGATAAAGATAGGGTCGAGTGGCGTACCACCAATGAAGAGGGATGGGTCCGCATTGCTTGGGCGAAAGCCACCATCACAAAGTGCAGCAGAAAGGGTGAGGTTCCAACAATGAGGGGACTGACGGAGGCCATAGAGGGTACGACGGAGGCAACAGACACGAGACGTACCATCCTCGAAGCCCGGGGGCTGGACCATATAAAGCTCTTCCTCAAGACGACCATGGAGGAAAGCATTTTTTACGTCCATTTGATGAAGGTCCCAACCCCGGTGTGCGGCAAGGTGAATAAGACTCCAACTTGTGTCATAGCGGCCCACAGGGGAAAAGGTCTCAACAAAGTCGACACCCGGTACTTGGGAAAAGCCTTTGGCCGTGAGACGCGCCTTGTAACGGTCAATGGAGCCGTCAGCCTTTCGTTTGATACGAAGAACCCATTTGGCCTTGATAGCACGGCGCCCTGGTGGGAGGTCGACAAGATCATAAACCTCATGGTCGGCAAGGGCAGAGAGTTCTCCCTGATAAGCAGCATGCCACTGAGTAGGGTCAGGGTGGGCAAAGGCTTCACCAAGTGTGGTGGGGTCAGGGAGGGCAGTAGGAGAGGAAAACGAAGGAGACAGTGGGGGGCAAGAAGCAGCGGTGACAGCAAGAGCATGTGCCACAGTGACGGGGGCACCAACGAAGGTAAAACCGGCAGCAGCATCAACAGCATGACGCATCTCCAGGTTAAAAAAGTGTCGGCTGAGGGGTTGAAGAGGATGAAAGTCATAAGGGAGAAGAGAGGAAGATGACGAAGGGGGTAAGGAGGATGACGAGGGAGCATGATGCAGAAGCAACACTGAGGCTAGGGAAGAGACGGGGAGGGTAGGGGAGGAGTGGGGCAATGGAGGAGACGGGGAAAGGGCAGGTGGAGCAGGGAAGGGAGAAGAGGAGAGGAAAGGCGGGGAGGGGAGAGTCGCTGAGGGAGGCAGGGGGGATAGCAAAGCGGCGACGGAGGATGTCGGGGACAGAAGGTGAGGGGAGTGAGCGGGAGAGGATGTGGAAGGAGGAGGAGGAGGAGGATGAGGAGGTCGAGGAGGCGGAGGTGGCGGCGGCGGTGGAGGCGACGGTGGCGGTGACGACGGCAAAGGAGGTAGAGGCGCCAAAGAAGGGGTTGGGAAAGCGGGAGGCGCACCGGGGGGGGGGAAAGGGGGGAGAAGGGAAGACGACCAAAAGGGAAATGATCACTGAGGAACTCAGTAAGGGAGAGGCTTGCAGATGAGGAAAGAGGTGATAGAACGGACAGAGGGGGTGAGGAGGGAGTAAGGGGAGGCCGCGAGGCAATGGTGGTGGCGGGGGGGGAGGAGGGGGTGGCCTGGGCGGGAACAGAGGTCGTAGGAAGGGGGGCTGGAGAGGCAGAGGTTGGAAGAGTGGGCGAACTGAATGGAGGAACGGGGGAGGAAGAGGAGGGTGACGAGGGAGGAGGAAGCACCTCGGAAGGAGGCGGACAGCGGGAGGGGAGAGAGCAAAGACGACGAGGGGAAGTGGGGAAAGGAAGGGGAGGGATTCAAGGAGAGGACGACTTGAGAGAGAAGGGAACATCTGGGTTGGATGGCGGAGCCACGAATGGAAGGGGAGGAACATCACAGGATGCAGAGAAAGGAGAGCCAGAAGGTATAGAGGGAGGCAAATGCAGGACACCATCGCTGGAGAAGGCAGTTACAGAGAACGACGGGGGCAACGAACGAGCAGTCCACTAGGCGTCGTACGAGAGATCCTAAAAAAACCGAACATGGCGAGACTCAACAAACCGACAAGCCACGGGGTCCCAGAAGCGATGAGCCCGAGATTGGGGTGCCACGCAAAGAGTGACGCACATGTGACCGGGAGGGTCGAGCTTACCCATGCGTGTTTGCGGGGAAGCATAGACGCATGCCATGGTACCCCAAACAACAGCCGGACTGAGATCCGCACGACGACCGGTAAAGAGTTCGAATGGCGTGGTACCCGATGGAAGCGGGCCGTGAGGAACCCGGTTCCATACCCAAGTGCGATAATGAGCGGCATCTGCCCAAAAGGTGCGGCCTGGAAGGAGAAGGCAAGCGTCAGTGAGCATCGTCCGCACGCCCTCGATGAGAGTGCGATTCCACCGTTCTGCAACCCCGTTTTGCTCGGGCGTATAAGGAGCAATAATGTGGTGGTCAATGCCTTTTTCATCAAAAAAGGCCTCAGTAGCACCAAAAAACTCGCCCCCACGGTCGGTACGAAAGGACAAAAGGGACTGGCAACTAAGTCGTTCTGCACAAACCAGCCACTAGCGCAAGACGCTAGCAACGTCGCTCTTCGCCTGGGGGAAGAAAATCCAGGTGAAGCGCGAATAGTCATCAATGATGCTAAGGATATACGGGTCAGGAGGGGAAGCGGACGCATCGTGGACGGGGTCGAGGAGGTCGGCATGGACAAGCTCAAGGGGACGAGAGGATCGTGTGGAAGAGGAAAGAAAAGGAAGTTTGTGCATTTTACCTTGAACACAAAATTCGCATGCTGGGGGGCAAGGCTTGCAAATAGTGGCATCATCCAAGCCGTCGGCCAGCCGATCACGAAGAAGAGCGGAAACAGACGCAAGATCAAGGTGGCAAAGACGGCGATGAAGAAGAACAGAGTGGGGGGAGGTGCGAGCACAAGAAAGAAGGGCATGGGCATCATCAAGGGAGACCGTAGCCGCACCGCCAACCTGGTAAAGGCCATGAGACCGACGACCACGAAGGCATACCCGTTGTGTAACGTGATTGATAACGGTGCACATGCCAAATGCATGAGTGGTTGTGAAGCCAAGGTCGCCAAGGGCGTCGATAGACAACAAGCTAAGGGAGAGGGTAGGAACATAGAGAACGCTCGGGACGACGAGGGGTCCATCGGGAGTGGAAAACAAGATACTGTCCTCACCAAGGACAGGCAGCGGTGTTCCGTCCCCCGTGTGTACAGCACGCACGCAAGAGGGAGATGACAAGGCAGAAAACTGAGAACGATCAGGAGACATCGTGTGGGTGGCGCCACCATCAAGCACCCATGCTCCTGAGCACACTTGTTCATCGCCGGTGACAAGGGCATACGCAACTGAAGGAGGGGCAGCAAAAGACGAAGAGCGTGACGGGGGGTGAGGGCCAAGGCAAGAAACATGACCGTGAATCCACCAATCCTCTATAAAACATGGAGAAGGAGCCCCATCGACCGGGTCCTGACGAAGAGAGGACGAAGGGGAAATGGAAGAAGGAGAAGAGCCACAAACAGCGGGAGTAGTGGCAAGGAAGGGCATGGGAGGAGGCAAGAGAGGCAGAGCACAAGACAGGAGGCAGGGGGAAGACGGGGGGAGAAAGGAGAAAGACGGTGGGGAGAAACAAGAAGAGGAGACGGAGGTGGATGTGGAGCCGGAAGAAGCACAGGAAGAAGAGTAAGAGGAGATGGCGGACGAGGAGGAGCAGTCTGAGTCCGAGGGAGAGGGGGAGGAGGAGAAGCAGGAGGACGAGGAGGAGGGGGAGGA
>SZWC01006934.1:70092-99421 GCA_023375785.1 Penium margaritaceum | reverse complement strand
GAGAGGCGGAGCGACTGATGGTATGGCAGCCGGGCCCACGAAAGGGGGGACCGGAAGGGGGAGCGGGGCCGGATGAGCAACAGGGGCCAGGGCTGGAGGCTGAATGGGTGCAGTTACTGCAAGGGAAACAACACCTGCAACTCTGTCGCAATCGATGAGACGACGCTGCTGATCAAGCAAAGCATCAAGAACATAAGGCCACGCGGTGCCCTGCGTTTGGAAGACTACAGGGAGGAATGGGCGGAGATGGAGAAGGATGTCAGAGTAGTCCCGGCCGAGACCGGCGACAGCCCATTGGATAGCATCATATTCGCGATCTGGAGCAAACGCTCGGAGGAGACGATCGTAGATGTCGTGAGCACGATCCCAATACACCGCAAGTGATTCACCGAGGAGGCGGGTGATGGCAAAGATTTGCTGAAGGAGGGACCGGACATCATTGGCGGTTGGGTCATGGTAGAGGGAAGCAAGGTAGGCCCAAGCTTCACGAGGCCGCGGAGGAAGGAAGGGGGTGGCGCAAAAGGACTCAAGACAGACGTTGTGAGAGGGAACAGCACGGAGGTGCTCCTCAACAGCCTGAGCGGCAACGCCATAGTCGAGGGGACTGGGGTCATGAGGGTCGTAGTAGGCCGCAAGCCCGCGCGAGCGGGCCCAAGAGTGGAAGGAGACAGACCAAGAGGCAAAGCCGATGGCAGGAGTGAAGATGGGCGCAGGGAGAGGGGGCAAGGCGGAGGTCGAGGGCACGGAGCCGGGGAAAGTAGGAGGCGTGGGGACAAAGGGGACATAGGCGGCAGCGAGAGCAGCAGAAGAGACAATGGTGGGGGCAGGGAAATGTCCCAAGCTGGGAGGGAGGGGAGGGGCCGGGGGCTGGAATGGGGGGGTGGAGGGGGGAAGATGGGCGGAAGTACCGGAGGGGACACGGGGAGCCACATGGCTGTTGGAGGCAGGCGGGAGGGGAAGAGAGGGGGCGGCAGGGGAGGAGGCAAGGGCGGAAGAGGGTGGAAGGACGGGGGTAAACGAAGAGTGAGAGCCCGGGGGAGTGAGGGCATGAACAACGGGAGCGGTGGGGGGACCGGACTGGGATGCAGAAAGAGGGGGATGGCGATGGAGGAGCGTTGGAGTTCTTCGAGAAAGAGAGGGAGGTCAGCAGCTGTGAAGGAGGGAAAGGATGGGAGGAGTGGGGCAGAGAATGAGGGAGGATGAGGGAGGGAATTAGAGGAGAGGATGGCACCAGAAGCAGAGTGAGGAGGAAAAGGAGCAGGTCGGCCTGAGGGGGGTGGTGCCAAAGAGAGGTTAGCCGTGGAGCCACCATGGGCAGACAATGGGGGCAGCTTCGGGGGAGCAGACGTGGCAACACTGGCGCCCAGAGGAGGGGCAAAGGCAGCGACTGTGGGGGGAGGCGAAGGATGAAAGATGCGAGAGCGAACACGAAACACAGCAGGGGAGGGGTCGGGATCATCCTCGATGAGGATGGACTCACGGACCGAGGCGGATGGGGGTGGAAGATTAGGCGACGACATGAGGAGAGTAGAGGTGGAAAAGGCGAAGGAGTGCAAGAGGCAACGAGCGGGAGAGAGGGAAAGGAGAGGGAGGAGGGGAGCGGGACGAGGGGAGGAGAGTGTGAGATGGGAAACCAAATGAAGGGGCACGGAGAGGAGAGGGGAAGAGAAGAAGAAGCGGAAGGAAGAAAGAGGGCTCCCAAGGACGTCTCCTTGGGGGCAGACCACAGGGACGTCTCCCCGTGGGGTGGAGGATAGAGGAGGAGAAGAGGAATGAGGGACCGGAAGGAGGAAGGGAGAGATGACGACAGGGGTAAGGGTAAGGGACAGGGACGGGGTCGGTCCAAATCCAGTTCCAGGAGCAGGGGTAGAGGAGGAGGTAGCAGGCAAGAGAAGAGAGAGCGGAAGGGGCTGAGCAGCAGCAGAAGCAAAGAGGGATGGCAGAGTCAAGAGCAAAGGGGTTGGCAAGGGCAAGGGCAAGGGCAAGGGCAAGGGGGGGAGGATGACCAGGAAGGTAGAGAGAAGGTGGGTGTGTGGACGAGGGGAGGAAAGGAAGCGAGGAAGGACAAAGCCCAAGGAGGAGGGGAGGAAGGGAAAGTGGGGCNAAGGGGAATGGGGGTTAAACCCGAGGAGGAAGGGAGGCGGAGGTGCCAACCAGCAACACAGAGGGACGAGGAACTGCCGTACCAGAGAAGATGAGTGGGGAATGGGCCGACGCCAAAGAGGCGAAATTGGTGGAGGGGTGTGAAGCCGAGGATAGAGGACCAAGGCAGAGGTTGTGGAGAGGAGCAGCCCACGAGGTCAAGGACGCATGGAGAGACGAGCCGCCAATGTGGGGAAGGCCAGTCCACAAGAAAGCTGGTAGCCACCCAAGATGATGACGGTAGAAGAGGAGGCGGAAGCTTGAGGTGAAGAAGAAGAAACCCACAAGGTCTAGGACAACTGGCGCGATGCCATGATAAAAGAAGAAGGCGAAAGCCGCTTCATTGGAGAGGAGGGATGAGCACTCGCATGCAATGCGTGGATCTTTAAGCTCAGGAAGGTAGTAGGAGAGAAAGGTAGTAGGAGCAGGCAGATCTGAGAATTTGACCAAGGCGTTGAACACAAAGTTTGTTGAATGATGAGAAGTAGTGAACAATGAGGCCCCCAACCACCTTAGTAGGGTGGTTGGGGGTCCAGGCCCCCCCACAAGGACCAAGGACACCTTACACACCAGGGGTAACCACCACATTGCATGCAAAGCCTAGGACTTGAACTGGACCTCTTGAGCACTCCCTTGTCAAAAGGGCTACACCAAAGGGTAAAACTCCTGCCCTCTTGCACAAGAGGCGAATCAACACTCACTAAGACAACCTCCTATGTCCTAGAGTGTTCGGCTCCCACCATCGGAAGGTCTCGCCGAGGTGATTAAGAAGGTTTCAACAGTAACGGCTACATTTCCCAGGGAAATTCGAAGAGGCTCACAAGTGGCAGCGCCATGAGTGAGACCAATCTGGTCCATTTTTGGGCTCCGGACGTATGCACAGACAAACCTGTGGAAGTGTGGCACGGGAAAATGCACTATGCAAAAGTACACAAAACAAACTCCAAACACAGTTTACGGCTCACAATTCCAGTGGGCAGGGACCACAAGACAAAAACTAAAGCAGGTGATGAGGTAATCATGTTACGTGACGGAGGGCGGTGTGGGAATTTTGGGCAAGACCTATGGAGGTCAAAATGAGGAGTTGTAAACTGCGTTGCAGAGTGTTAGGGCAGTCCTCGTAACCACTACATTTCCCCGAGAAATTTCAGAGAGGGTCAGATTTGGCAACAATGAGAGCGGGACAGGTCGGGTACATTATTTGGCTCCGAGCGCAGGCACGGACAGACCGATGGGGGGGTGGCAGTGGCAAAATCATCATGAAGAGGCACGCAGAACAAGCTCCATGAGGTAGTTTACGACTTGTGATTCCAGTGGGTAGGGACTATGAGGCAAAAATCGGAGCAGGTGACAAGGTGATACCTGCACAAGATGGGAGTCAGTTTTCGGATTTCTGGCAGGGGCTATGGAGGTTGGAACAAGGAGCCATAGACTGCATTGTGGAGCAATAGGGGAGTCCGGGTAAAAGATGTGTTTCCTAGGGAATATTCAGAGAGGGCCAGAGGTGGCAGGGACGGGAGCGGGACTGTTTGGGTACCATTTTTAGCTCCAAACGTAGGCACGGACCAAAAGATGGGGGGATGGCAGTGGAAAAAACAATGTACAGAAGCACATGAAACAATTTCCATGACACACTTTACTGCTTGTCATTCTAGTGCACAGGGACCACGAGACAAAAATCAGAACAGCTGATGAAGTGATACCCTCATGAGTCAGGGGATGGTGTGGAGATTTCTGACAGCGGTTGTGGAGGTCAGAACGAGGAGCTATAAATTGCATCGTAGAGCATAAGGGGAGCCCTAGCAATGGCTTTGTTTTCCCAAGGTAATTCTGAGGGTGTAACAGGTGGCGGTGATGGGAGCGGGAAGGATCGGATGCATTTCTAGGCTTCGGACACGGGCACGGACAGACCGATGGGGGGATAGTACAGGAAAGGGCACCGTATAAAAGCGCACAAAAAATCTCCGCGATGCAGTTTACAGCTCACTATTCCAGTGGGCAAGGACCACAAGAAAGGAATCAGAGGAGGTGATGAGGTTATAACGTCACGAGATGGGAGATACTATGGGGATTTCTGGCACAGGCTGTGGAGGTTGGAACGAGGAGCCATGAATTGTGTTATGGAGCATTATGGAAGACCTGGTAATGGCTGTGCTTCCCCGCAACAATTTGGAGGGGGTCAGAGGTGGCGGCGACGAGAGCGGGACTGGTCGGATGGATGTTTTCAACTCCAGAAGCAGGCACAATCAGATTGGTGGGGGGATGTCAGCGACAAAATCATCGTCTAGAAGCGCCCGGAACCAGCTCTATTATGCAATTTAGAGCTTGGCATCCCAAAGGACATGGAGCATGAGACAGAAAGTGAAGCAGGTGACAAGGTGATACCATCACGAGACGGAGGGAGGTGTGGGGATTTATGGCAAGGTTTGTGGAGGTCAGAACAAGAAGTCGTGAATTGCATTGCAAATTGTTAGTGAGTACTAGTAATAGCTGCAATTCCATGCAAAATTCTGAAGGGGGTCAGAGGTTGCGGCAACGGGATAGGGACAGGCGAGGCTCCAAACGCAGGCACGGACATACCAGTTGGAAGATGGTACATACAAAAGCACCGTGCAGAAGCGCACGGAACAAGCTCCGTAACACAGTTCAACATGTGCGATTCCAGTGGATAGGGACCACGAGATGAAAACCAAAACAGGTGACAATGTGATACCGTCATGAGACAGGGGGCGGGGTGAGGATTTCTAGCAGGGGCTGTGGAGGTCGAAATGCAGGAGCCCTGAATTGCATTGTCTAGCGTTATTGGATTCATAGTAACGGATGCAATTCCCTGGGTGAATTTTGAGAGGGTCAGATGTGGTGGTGATGGGAGCGGGATGGATCGGGTGGGCTTTTTGTGTCCGAACACAGGCATGTATAGACCGGTGGGGGTATGGCAGTAGCACAAGCACCCTGCAATAGAACGCAAAACAATCTCTGTGACATAGTTTATGGGTCATAATTCTAGTGGACAAGGACCAAAAGACAGAATTCAGAGCAGGTGATGAGGTGATACCGTCACAAGACAAGGGACGGTGTGGGGATTTCTGGCAGGGGCTGTGGAGGTCAGAACGAGGAGCCGTAAATTGCATCGCAAAGCATTAGGGGATTCCTAGAAATGGTTGTGTTTCCTTGGTACAGTTCAGAGAAGGTCCGAGGTGGAAGCAATGGGAGCGGGACGGGTCGGGTGCATTTGTGGGCTTCGGACACAGGCGCACATAGACTGATGGGAGAATGGCAGACGCAAAAGCACGGTGCAGAAGCTTACAAAAAAAGCTCTGTGATTCAGTCTGCAACTTGCGATTCCAGTGGACAGGGACCACAAGACAAAAAACGAAGCAGGTAACGAGGTGATAGCGTCACGAGACGAGAGGTAGTGCGGGGTTTCTTGCGGGGTCTTCCACTACAACACCCCCATAACTAAGAGTCTCCTAACACTCCACAATGCAATTTATTTCTGCTCGTTCCAACCTCCACAGTCCCTGCTAGAAATCCCCACACCGCCCCTTGTCTCGTGCTGGTATCACCTCCTCACCGGCTGCCAATTTCGTCTCGTGGTCCCTACCCTATGGAATCGATTGCTGTAAACTATGTCATGTACCTTGTTCCGCACACTTCTGCATGGTGCTTTTGCCTTATCCACCCCCTCATCGGTCTGTCTGTGCTTGCACCGAGAGCCCAAAAAATGCACCCGACACGTCTCGCTCCTGCCACGGCCACCTCTGACCCTCTCCGAGTTTTCCTTAGGGAAATGCAACCGTTACTATGACCCCTATAGCACTCCACAACCCAAATTGCGGCTCCTTGTTCCGACCTTCACAGCCCCCTCTTGAAATCCCCACACGTCCCCACGTCTCACGATGGTATCACCTCATCACCTGCTCTGATTTTTGTCTCGTAGTCCTTGCCCACTGGAACCGCGAGCCATAAACTACATTGCAGATTTCTTTTTCCTTGCAATTATGTACAGTGCTTTGGCCTTTGCCATCCCCCCACCGGTCTATATGTTCCTACGTCCGTAGCTAAAAGAAAACCCGACCAGTCCTGCTCCCGCCGTCGCCACCTTTGACCCTCTCCGAATTTTCCCGGGAAACAAAGCCATTACAAGGACTACCCTAACATCCTGCAACGCAATCTACGACTCCTTCTTCTGACCTCCACACTGTCCCTCATCTCGTGAAAATATCACCTTGTCACCTACTCTTATTATCGCCTCATGTTCCTTGCCAACTGGAACCACAAGCCAAAAACTACATCGCAAAGCCTGTTTTTGGCACTTCAGCACGATGCTATTTTTGCTGCCATCCCCGCAATGGTCTTTCCGTGTAAGTGTTCAGATTCCAAAAACCAACACGACCCATCCCGCTCCTATTGCAGCCACCTCTGAACCTTTCGAAATATTTCCGGGAAAACGCAATTGTTACTAAGACTCGTCGAATGTTTCACAACGTGATTTAGGGCTCCTCGTTCCGACTTCCACAGCCCTCACCAGAAATCCCAACACCACTCCCCGTCTCGTGACAGTAGCACCTTGTCATCTGCTCCCGTTCTCATCTCCTAATCCTTACCCACTAGAATTTCGAGCTGTAAACTGCATCGTGGAGCTTTATCCGCATACTTTCACAAGGTTCTTTTGCCTCTACAATCCCCACATCGGTCTGTCTGTGCCTGCGTCCAGAGCCCAAAAATGCAACCGACCTGTTCCGCTCCCGTCGACGCCACCCCAGACCCCCTCCAAAATTTTCCGAGGAAACACAGACATTATTGGGACCCTCCTAGTGCTCTACATCATCATTTACAGCTCTTCATTGTGACCTACATAGCATCCAGTATAAATCCCCACAATGTCTCCTATCTCATGACGGTTTTACCTGATCAATTTTTGTCTTGTGGTCCCTGCCCACTGGAATCGTGAACCATAAACGACAAAGCAAAGCTTGTTTTGCATATTTCTGCATGATGCTTTGTACTATGCCACACCCCACCGGTCTACTTGTGCTTGCAACCTCAAGTCACATTTGGTGTTGCTGCTACTACCCCTGCTGCCTACAGCCACCGTCAACACCGACGACGGTGGTTGCCGCCACACTTCCAGCGGCAGGTAACGCTGTTGGTGGTGCCNTGACACTCTGTTCGTGTCCCAACCCAGACCCTTGCAGTTTTGTTTTTAACTTGTGACTGTTGTCACACGCTGACCTGGCGCTGACGCCTAGTGTCGCGGCAAGTGGTTAGGAAGGTTCTAGGAAACTTCTCAGTGCCACTACGACTACGGCTGCTACTTCAACACCGGTCGCCGTCACCAACTGATGGATGTGACCTCTGGCCACCTCCTTGCTGCTGCTACTAATGATATCACATCTCACACGATTCTTGCTACTGGCATGGTGGACGTCCCTGAATTATTTGTTGGGTTCACCAA
The DNA here is from genome assembly GCA_023375785.1 of Penium margaritaceum. NCBI lineage: Eukaryota > Viridiplantae > Streptophyta > Zygnematophyceae > Desmidiales > Peniaceae > Penium > Penium margaritaceum. Next base: position 91,821 of record SZWC01006934.1, on the reverse strand, counting down.
ACGCTCGGTGCAAGTGGGGCACCCCTTCTTGAGGTCTTTCTCGAGTGCCCCACTCGAGGACCCCCCTTGTCCTCTCTCGTTTTTTTGCTATCTGGCTGGACCCTCTCCTCGAGTGGGCTCGTTGAGCAAGCTCGCTCGACGAGTTCGTCGAGCGATCTTGCTTAGCGAGCTCATCGAGCAACCTCGCTCAGTGATCTAGCTTGCAACGCAAAGCTACGAGGCATTTTTGTATTGAAAGTAAGCAGGAGCAGTGGTTGCTACCGCTACAGCTCCCCTTATTATGCACACTGCTGCTGCTGCTGCGAGCGTGTGCAGCAGTAGCCGCACGCTACAACTGCTCACCGCCGCCGTCGTCGTTACTGCTGCTGCCGTGCGGTGCTACTGTGGCTACTACAAGGTGCTACCGAGCACTACTGCTACATGCTGATGTTGCGTGTTGCTATGGCTACTGCCCTCCGTCGTTGCTGCTGTAGTTGCTAGCCGCCACCGCTGCTACAGCTGCTACTCTTGAGGCTACTATCCTTTGCCGTTGCGGCTGTAGCTGTTAACCGCCACCACTGCTGTTGCAAAAGCTGCTATGGTTGCTGGTTGCCGCCGCTACAACTATAACTGCTCGCCGCCGCTTCTGTTGCTGTTGCTTCTACTACTTATGCGGGTGCTGGCCACCACCACTACTATTGTAGCTATTTGTTACCACCGCTGTTATTGCTGCTGCTGTTGAGGCTGGTCCCCTCAGCCACTACTAATGCAGCTGCTCGCCACTACCACTACTGTTGCGACTATTGGTGTGGCTGCTGCCCTCTACTACTGCTACTGCAGCTGCTCACCATTGCCACTGCTCCTACTACTACTACAACTGCTGCCTGTAGCCACTCCCGCTACAAGTGCTTCCTCTCGGTACTGCTGCTATGGCTGCTAATACTTGCAACTGCCACCGCTGTCTCCGCTGCCTCCACCGCTCCAATGCAACGTAGTCGTGGTGGGTCCCTCTAGGATCTCTTGTTGCTGCTATGGCTGGTTCCCGCTCCTGCCACTCAGTACTGCTACTACTACTAGGTCTCTGCTACACAACAAAATGAGTTGTGGCTTGTTCGCTCTGATACCATGAGAAACTTCCTGGAACCTTCCTAACTGCTTGCCACTTAACTCGGCGTCAGCGCTGAGTTAGTGTGATATGATAGTCACAAGTCATGCACAAAACGGTAAGGGTCTAGGTAGGGATACGTATAGAATGTCAGGAAGCTCAAATTGACTATGATTGCGGAGAGAGATGGAAACTGACAAGCACGCAACATGAATAGATGCTATGTCGCACCGCGGGTGATACACGCGACAGTGTCAGTTTGTCCTAAAACCGATCCAAAACCACTGTTTTGGCCGTAACTATGTGCACAGGTATGCAAACGCAACACCGTCTGAACCTCGAGATGCAAAATCTTAAGCCGGACGCCACAACTGGTCATAAGCACAAGTCTGACATCAATCGGTGTACAAACAATGCAAAACATGAAAATTAGGGTTGAGAGCTAGTCCAATGAGAAAACTCTAGTGTCTGTAGAAAAAACGCAAAGTGCCCGAGATGTCGTGGCAGCTTTCTGGCATCTGCTGGTGCATGGAACCACCACTCGTCGGTACTTCGACGCCACTTGTGTCCGCATCAGGTATCATATCACCATGCTCTCGAGTACTCCTGCTCCATACCACTAGTACATGGAATACGGGTAATCACCATGGTCGTCGCTCGTGGCGGTTGGAAGCCACATAAACCAACACCCTCACCCTTTGATGAAACATCTTGCACTTTTTTGACAACTTTGACCACTTTTGAGAATCTATGCCAGAAGTGTCACGAACTTTCGGTCGACTTCTCAACACGTTGAGACATATCTCAATCTATAAAGATGCATCTCGCATCTTCTCCATCAATCATCAAAGCCCCCCAATTTATCTGCGGAGCTTCTTCTTGTGATTTGTGATGCTTCATATCGACCTGTACAGTTTACAATGACCCCTGCTGACTTCATTTTTCTTGCTGACGAGAGGGAGACTTGCATGCTTCAGGAGTGTCTCTGCCAGCTTTAGAAGCATTCCGGTTCTTTCTTCCCAGAGACCCTCGCTTGATCCTCGCTTGATCTCTACCTTGGCGACTTTCCTCACACCAGTGCCTTTCCCATCCCTCATTCCTCCCAGCCTGTGCTTGCTCTCCCCACGGAGCGGCAACCCAAGGACTTCAAGACACCGCCTCCGCGCTATGTGAGCGAGGACTTCTTTGACTGATGGGAGACTCTCTTCCAGGTCTGGGCCACTTCAAAGGGGGTATGGCCCTACTATCACAGTCCGTACCAAGTTATGGACCGCGCTCAGGTGCTGACAGTGGCTCGGGCGATGCGCAAACTCCTTTACGCCATGCCGTGCGAGACTATCGTGGATTTTTCCCTTTCCTTGAGAGGTCGGCAAGGGCGTGGGGGCTGGGACCTGACACTGTCTCTGCTTGTTGCAGAGACGCACGCCACCCGCACGGCTCACATTCATGCTTTCCACTCCCTTCATCAGAGACCTCTCGAGTCTGCAGCTGATTATTGAAGGCATCCCATGCGCATCTACACATGCCTTGGGACTTCAGGAGGTACACAGCTCTGGGCGCTTTGCACCCTCATGATCGGAGTCCGTCTTGAGCATGCAGCCAGCTTCTTGGGGTACAGTGATGCCGTGCTCAAGCCCTTCTCCACCTCTCTTCAGCTTCTTCCTTGGGTGCATCAGCTCTTCCTCCAGGTGACTTTCATCCGCGAGGCAGCCATGGCCCATCAGGAGAGTTCACTTGCTACAGCAATCATCGCTTCGCCGCCAACGCCCCTCTTGTAGACCACTTCTCCATCCGTTGGCACACCCTCCTCTTCCCCTTGTACCCCAGCTACCTCGACTCAGATGTAGGGTATGGCAGCCGCGGTACAGGGGAAGAAGGGTAAGAAGAAGTGCGGTTTGGGCCATTAGTAGTTGCACCAGCAGTCATCCGGCGGTAGCAGAGGACGTACTGTCCACTGTTACAACTGTGGAGGCGCTCATCGCTACACCGAGTGCCAGCAGCCACTTGACTGTATGCGGATCACCCATGGTCTTCAGGCTACACACGCGTAGCGGGTTTCATCGAAGAGCACAGCCTCCGGTCGCGCGGTGACCACGACTACAACAGTTCTCACTTCCTCAGCTGCGAGGAGTGGCGACCCGAACCCGCGTGACCACACCGTCGCCAAGCTTCATCACCTTCTAGCGCTTCACTTTCAAGGAGGTGTGAGTGTGTTGTCAAAGCCGAGTGGTTCACAGAGTGTTTGTTCATCTGTTCTTGTCGCTCGTTAATCGTGTGGGGGGGCACAACTGGCATGTGATGACGATGGGCCTGACAGTACCAATTGGATTCATGAGTTGCACCTCTGTACCCATCGTCATTCCTCCTCACATGTTGCTCAGCGCACATCCAAGGCCGAGTGTTCCATTGCACATTGTACATTGACGTCCTCCGGTCGTGATCTCGGTGGCACTTGAATCATCTATTTTGGTGCCACTCATCACACGACCTGTCGTCTTAGTAACATCCTTTTTCTCGGTCCTATTGTGTCTGTTTTCTCCGTTCGCATAGGCTCTAGTTAGTCCTTGTTGTTCCAGGGTGTTGGGGTTGTGTGCTTTGATGGTCCGTCTAGCCCCCTGTATCTTTTTATGTGCTTTTTGTGCCTGACCTTGAGCTCATCATGCTTTTTGTGCATGCACACTGATGGGAATCTCTATGGAGTACACTGCAGACTCTGAGACTGTGATAGCTATTGATGCTTGTGCTGCTATTCTTCGTGCTTATGTTGTGGATGATCTATATCGTGTCTCTTGGATTTATTCTCCTTCTTGCTTCCCCTCCCCTCCTGCTCGTGTGTTTTTCACTGGCATTCTGTCTCTTGAGCGCCAGTGATTGGTGCATTATCACCTATATCATGTGGGCTCTGCCACTATGTTAAAGCTCATTCAGACACAACACACACTCTGTCTTGACGCGGCTTCTTTCAAGAAGCTGCCCAAGACCAATTGTCAATTCTGCCATCACGGTAAGATACATCTTTGTATCTATCCTAACTCCTGTTCTCGCGCACTTCACCCTCTTGAGTTGGTCCATTCGGACCTTCTCGGTCCTCTTCCTATTGAGTCTTTGTCCGATCGTGGTCGATACGTCATGACTCTGATTGATGACTTCACCGGGATGTGGTGGGTCTACAGCTTGTGTCAAAAGAGTGACGTTGCTCTCGCGGTTCACCTCTGGCTAGTGATGGCTGAGCGTTAGTCCTGCCACACGCTGCATACCTTCCGTTTGAATTGCGGCGGTGAGTTTCTTGGCAAGATGGAAAGCTTCTTCACCGAGAATGGGTTTTTTGCCAGGTCTCCGCTCTTGCTACTCCTCAGGAGACGGTGTCTTTGAGTGCTAAAACCGCACCATGGAGGATGCGGTTCGTGTTATGCATTCTGAGTGCAGTCTCCCGGAGTCCTTCGCTTTTAAAGGATTTGCCTACATGATGTGGGTCTAGAATGATCAAACCAACAACCCCGACCATGCTTTATCTGTGACTTGACACTTGTATATCTATTTTCTATCATTTAGGACACTTTCATTACACTACACTTACCGTTAATTGTGAATTGCTTTAGTGCCCCATACTCTAAATTGTACATCTGCCTTGTAACTTCTATCTGTTTACTATCTACGCGTTTGCTTAGAAAAACTGACCTTTGCTTATTCTCCCATGTGTTAGTTTCTCCCCCAACCGTTTCTTACTCCACAGCTTGCTTTAATGGAGTGGTTGCCCCCCTTCGTAAGTAGGTTGCAAACTGGGGCTGAAGAAAAGAGGCACTAAGGTTTTTTCAGGTCTTACCCTTTCTTTTGCTCTCTGTCATTTGTGCGTTGTATTTTAATGTCGTGAATCAAACCTTAAAAAAAACTAACACAATCCGACTTACTCTCATTGGCACACGACACTGCAATTCTTGTATTGAGTTGTTACCACTCCTAGTAATGACGTAGGAGGTACAAGGGCTTGTTGGGGTTGCAATTACGCTGCGGCTTGCGACTACGGACAGGAAGTGTTTCTCTCATTGATAAACAACGTATTTGCTGATGTCGTGTTCTATCATGGTTGGATGTCAGGTCAAAATCCGTTTTAAACCAAGAACAACATAAACTTGTCTGCGACAGAACTGTGAAAACAACCAGTTTACTTTCTTCTCCCCACCAATGGAAAAGGCATTGGAAAGGAAGAGTCCTTGGTTGGGTTGCGTCCAATGGATTGTTTCAAATGGGCCATAAAGTGGAACAAGGAGTCTGTGCAAGCCACACCGCGTATATCATTACACCAACAAAGAGGAAATTCCAAAAGAACTTGGCTAATCACAAATAAAAGCATGTATTTCCATCTTTCTCAAATCGAAAACACCAATAGACTTGCTATCAGAAACATTAGAGGTCCACCCTGTGTTTCCAACCTGCACTTATCAAGAACACGAATCCGCTACTCATGGGTTAACCCTTTTTAAATCATGATTGCAGTTCTATCCCATGAATCGTGAAAATTCTTATGTGATTCTGCATTCACAAGTGGAAAAAACACACACTTGGAGTATTCTTGAGGACGTAACCACCCGTTTGCACTTTTGCATGTTCCCTGCACCGGTATTTTGCATAGGCAAAAACAAGAACTTCATTTGCCCTATTTGTGATTTCAATCGTACAAACATGTTTTTGTGTATGTTTTCTGACAACCATGGTAATCATGACTGGTTATGGAAAATGTTGATGTTTCATGATGTACAAAGTAGTTAGCGTAAACCATTCTCAATGAAAGTATTCATTAAGTTAAATAATGCACAATGAATTTACAAGAGCAATGAATAAAACGAGTTTGTTACGTGAAATCCTAAGGAGACACTATCGACACAAAAAATCACATGACCTTGTACCTAAAGTAAATGCAAATTAGTTTCTTATGTATCTTACATAAACAAAGAAGATGTTTACAAGATGAAGCTCATCACTACGTACTTCAGAATGACAGGGCTTATTGTCATGCATTTTAAAGATGTCAAGCATAAAAAAATGGGATAGTTAGATGTGGTGCCTTGCAACCTCACGTATGAAAAGAATAAACTATTTCTAGAAAGGAATGAATTTGTTTTTCCTCTTGAGTCATCACAACCCATCAAGTGGTGCACAAGCATTCCATGCAAAAACATTGTGATGAAGCAAGGTAAGAGACATGAGAAAAACAAAAATAATGTGTCACATTAGGGATAATTTTAAACACACCACAAGCTCCCATCCTCTAAGGACTATTTCATTCCCCATATCACCACCAACTATAATCAAAATCCTATCCTAATTGGGGATGAAGATCGCATTATCGAGTATAAACTCATGATTTTACTCAATGCAGCCATAAACATCCACTGTAGCAGATAACAATTTATAGTTTTGAGATTTTAGATTCAATCTAAGGACAATTCCATTCACCATCAATTATGTTGCCACTTGAGAACTAACCCTTGTTGTAGTGTGCTTCACACCGTGGGAACATGTCGCTACTAGAGTTGGAAAATGCACGCGTCATTTAGCACATGGAAGTTTGAATCTTCTTAATCTTTTGAGGAACCCTAACTTCAGCATCAACTAAAAACTATGTACCCAAGCTGATTCCATCTCCTTTTTCTCACCTCACAACTTCTGAATTTTGTTGAATCCACTTTGAGAAATACTCAATGCATTCCAATTTTTGTCCATCACCACAATGTTGTACCGTGGATTACCATTGTTAGAGAAATCATCCAACATCCACTTTCTTCAAAACATGCATGATTTTTTGTATATTAACATTAGAAAGCTTTACTCATACTTTTTAAGATGCCTCATTTGGCCTATAAAAAAACCAACAACATAACGTCCTTCCCTGCCTAAATTTGAAACACAGCATTTCCCCTCTATTTTTCACAGTTCTCTGGGAGAAAAAATTGTGTGTACCCATCCCATTCACATGTTTCCATTTCCCCTCCATCCTTTCTTATCCAGTCTTGTTTCTAAGAGACTTATCCTTTTGCACCATTTCATTAATCGTATATCAATCTACTTCTTCATGGTCACTTAGGAACACAATGATCAAGTAAATCACCACATACATAATGATCCCTACATCACCATCTAGGACCTCCCCCCTGATCCAACATCTTCTCCAAAACCTTGAACGCTCTCGATGCCTTTTTATATCCCCACAAATCATGTGAAATGAAGTAATATATAGATCATGTAGACTTGAAAAACGAATGATACTACAAAACCCCTTCGGGTTTGTACATTGTCTCCTACAAATTTGCATCCAACATGCCATATTACACCAAAAAAACGTGGAAAATAAACTCGTTTTAATGTTTGTGTACAAATTATTCATCAAATCAGATGAATTAACTATTTCTTGCACGCACATTGATTATAATGTTGGAAATCATGTACTTTCAATCTTCTCAACCTCAGCCAAAAACCAATACTTACAAACAAGAGCAGTTTGATTGCATTAAGAACACGAACCACACAAAAAGAGTTATTGTAGCAGCTTTCTATACTCCAATAGTTGATGTTAAATTTTGAGAACTCTTGCATGAACACACTTACCAATAATGCACTCAGATAATCCAAATCATAATACCTACCCCTGGACATAATGAATAAATTTGTTCTCATTTAGTAAAGAAAGTTTACTTGGAACATTGGAAATTACCATACTACCCTTCACCTCAGGCCAATTTAACCCCTCACAACCCTGGTCCTTAGTGAATTTCTGCACCTATCCCTACCTCAACATCCTCTTAGGCAAGCCTTACCCACTTTTCTTCCTTAACACGTAGTCCATGTACCAACCCCTGGGACAACTCCAAGCCAACTTACCACAAATAGTAGCAGCCACATTCTTTCAAAGGAGTATAACATATACCACTGTTTTTTATACATAACCCAACAACCCAAAAGTGTAGTTCACCTCTCCCAAATTTTCACCGTATACAAACTTCATCCCCCACTACCTTTCCTCCCTTCATCCAACTGGTCACACTCACAAAAAAAGGCTCATATGTAAACATATTTCCACAATACACTAAACAAATTAGTGGATTTAAAGACGTGTTCACTCCACTTTACAGACTTTTACTCCCACATCTACTCTTGGAAGAAGCTAAGAATATGTGTGAATCCTTGATTCCAAAGAGAAAATACATTTCCTGAAAACATTTAACGGCATATCCTAGTAACACAAACTCATCAATAGAATTCGTTGCTTGAAACTGAACAATCTTCCATATGTTTCCAACATGAGTAGATGATTGAAGCATGTATTTGTTGAGAAATAAAGTTTTCACGAACGAGGTTCAACTTGAATCCTCTCTTAGACATTCTCAAATCCTTAGGAAATTTTCAACAAGTTACTTAGTTCACACGATCACAAGTAAGAGGTTACTTGTCATTGGTCATCTCTCACTTGGCTAATGACCCTTGAACTGCCATTTCATATTCAACCTTTAGTGACCCTTTAGTTGCTAGTGACCCTTCAACTTCTCTGATGCTTTATCTTCTAAGGACACTTCACCTTCAAAGTGATTCTACAAGAGGCCTTGCTGATCATAAAACAACCGTGGTAGTTCTGCAACTCCCTCGATAAGAGCACCTGAGAATCTCTTGTACACCTACTTAAGGGTGGCCATTTCACTTTGTCAGCCATGCTTTTAATCTCTCAACGCAAGTATTATACCATCGGGGACTCCTAGATTTTACTCCTAGACTCATCCATCCTGTTGTTTAATTGTTGCCATTAGTACTTGGACTTTGTACAATGTATGGAATATATCGTCACCGAGGTTGCTCAGTGAAAAGGCATCCACGACAGTTGCCTTATGGTTAAGCTAAATCAAAGTACCCTCTCGAGAATTTGTACAAGTATAACACCTACTACAACTACGATTTTAGTTTCTAAACTTGCTATAAGAGCCGTTTTTGTGCATTTGCATCTTCGTACACATCCACATGTAACGCATGTATCCTTGATATGTTCAAATGCATTGACTTATGATGTGTGTTGAAACTTGTGCCAGAGTGTGCTTTCACCCACAAATGTTCCACTTTTCTTCCCATGTTATCACAGTAGAGTGATGACTAGTGACAAAAAAGACAATAGACAAAATAAATGCAAGAAGCATGGATGAGGTAGAGGATTTACAATATCTACAACAATAAGCATTCATGCAAGGGATGTAACATGGTCAAGATGAGCAACATTTACAATTCTTAACAATTGTCTTTTGGTGTGTTGATCAAATGGAACTACTATTCCTAGAGTTTGAGGCTTAAACCACAAAACGCCATGATGAATTCAAGCGTCAAATGCAAGAAGTAGACATGCACAAGAAGCAAGATATTTTATGACATTAACAAGTTGATGAGAATGAAATTCCAACAAGGCAACAAAAACACACACAATATGGTATCTTAGATAAAGCAAGAAGCTCATGACTACATTAATATCTTTATGCAATAGTATTTAGAAGCAACATATCCAAGAAACCTCAATGCAACTTCAGGAGCTCATCTTGTAATAGCCCACCCTTTTACAGTCAATCCTACAACAGTCAACTTGTTTTGCACTTGCAAGAGGAGTATTCCTTTTGCCATCGACTCCCTACTCTCTTGACCTCGTTAGCATGTTTTCCATATTGAATACCCTATAGTCAAATAGCACGATCATTGAGAAGTTTGATGTTTATGAATCATCCCACTTGGCTTTTCATTTTGATATGGCAACCCATCCACACAAACTGTATCTGTTTTTTAATGGCCCGTGGAGTCCTCCTTAGTCATTTCTATCATCACATTAATAAACATTATAAACCATATAATGTAAAAATTGTTCTAGACTAAGGGATTCATCACACTTTTCAACCTGCATAAACTCAGAAACTCGTCTGAAAAAGCTTAAACATATAAAACATTTATTGTGTGGTAAAAATTTAACTTTTCAACTTAGTTACATCTATTGAGGGAAAAATCTCTGGTACTACTTGAATAAATTTAGGAGGAGTAGTTTTGACCACATGAACACCATTTTCTCACAGATGGATGTACAAAGAAGAGCCATGCTATTCAAATATTGAACTTGAGACACTCAATGATTTTTTAATACATCTTTATTTAAATCTTGTGAATTGTTTTGACAAGGATGTTTTTCACCACTCACAACTCATGCATTATGATTGATTATTACACGGAAAACAACTTTCACTACATGAATTTGGTAAGCCATGTTATTGGCCTTCAAACACATAAATGTACTTTAGTAAGATTTTAAAGTTAAGAAATGAGTAGCGTGTATCACGATGGTTTGACAAGAGAGAAAATCATCACTGGTATTTCTATGACCGTAAAGAAGCTTCTTCTCTTGTTCTATCCGGAGCTTTCTTCTACACCACCATTTTATCTTATAGAGATCCTCTTTCATAACTTCCCCACGTGCATATTAACATGTTGCAATCCGTGATAAAACCTATCAAGACACTAAATTCCACTGCCTTAAGAGATTTATACAGGATTTTGATCAAGGTTTGTTGCATAAGAGTATTGTGATTTTTTTTAATGTTTATTATTTGGTCTTGTTTTTAAACAAAATGTATGGACTTTTCGCCTTCTGTTTCTTTAAAAGGGGATCACATTGTTTTCAAGAATTACTCCCCATTTTCACCACTCATCTTGAGGCATAAAGTTATTGTTAAGATATTTTCATCATGAGAAAATTAGGCTCTAAACTTTAAAAAATCCATGGAAACACATGATTATTCTATGTTCAGATAGCCAAAGACATTGTATGGTTAATTTTTTACCTCTAATGTTGGTCTCAACCGTGTAAAACAGTCAGCGCATATGTAGGAGACGATTTTGAGAAAGCTTTGGGCTTGTTGCGAAGACCTTATTTCTATATTGCTTTTACAATGATGGGATTCATTAAAATATTTCTTTCTTTTAACAAAGTCTTTTTATGAAACACACATACCGGTTGTACATTGAATTGACGTGACCGGGCTACAAAACCTACATCATTGGGTTTTTAATGCTTTTTCATCTCTCTTTAAAAACTAGAGGAAAGAATTCATAACAACACGTTCCAATATAATAACACCAGAAATTTCTAATTAAATGTCATATTCTTGAGTTAACCCTTTTATGAAAGAAGTTTTGGAAACTTCCTCATAACTATGGATGAGTGCTTGAGAAGAACATGTTTTTTTGGAATGCATAAAAGAACCTAATCTTCTAAGTTTTCTTGGAAATGAAATTGCTACAAAACAATATTTGTCATGACTCGACCTCATCATTTTGAAGTAAACACATTGTTTGCATGAAACCATCATTTGCAGTGACCATACCCATGATGTCCCTTGCTTTTACTAGAAGCACGTCAAACATACCATCTTTTAAGTAATGACCACAAAGAATTAAAAGATGACCTCCGTCAAATGACCAAATATGTTTTGTAAATTGGTGGTGACAACTATATCCCTCAAATAGGTTAATCTAATTATTGTCAGCTCAAAATGTATAATCCTCATACATGCATAGGAAAGTCACAGTGGGCAAAAATCTCGTCTTTGACTGAGATTAACATTATGAAAAAACATGATCAACGGTTATACTAGAATCTTAAGAAGTGAGGACACATCTTGTGCAACTGTAAGAAATGGTAAAAGACAACAGAAATGGGGGGGGGCAAGTCGGTGAGATGAGAATAGGACTAGGGAAATAACAGAAAGGAGCAGATAGCACAAATCCTTCCTCTTTAAGCATTAATGTTACTGATCACCTACGTGAGTGGCTCACAATGCCATGACAAGAGTTCTTCAGAATTCTGAGTTAAAAAATAGGTACAAGAACAATAAAAAACATATTCTAGGATGAGAAGTCTTGATTCATCCTTAAAATCCTCTTTTGATTTGATTCGGCCCATCTAAACAAGAAACGATGGGATAAATGAAACACATCATTAAAGGGATCTTTGGCTCAACAGAATATGGGATTTTCATGGAGAGTCTACCGATGAATCCACCTACTAATGGAGGGCCACAAATGATGTTGTTTAAGTTCTTAATCAACGCCTAATGTTCAAAAAATGTGTTTGAATGTTTATCCTATTGGGATGCATGGAAGACTACTATTTATGTGGAATAGATTTAGTATGAATGGAAAGCTCTCCGTCCATGAAACGAACATTATAGGAAATACTAGTTTCATGACATAACCCAAGTTTAAATGCCAGAAGATGTTTCATACCTTCATTCCCTTTATGTTAGAAACATTTGGAAGATTATGTGGACTTCATCTACTCATGGTTTAGATCAAAACAGATCACATCTGGGTTTTACCACAATGAACATTTCTTATACACAACTGTGACCTCATAAAGAAAACCCAATGTTTGTTTTTTCTATAAATTGTAAAATGATGAAGAGACCTTCTAACTATAGTGTTTTATCGCCTACACTTATTGACTGCTTAACGTATTTTGTTGTTGCACTTGTCATAGGTTGTAGTATATGTTAGACGGCCATTTAATTACACATCACTATTATTGAAGTTGGAAACAAAATTGTGGTGATTTAGGGTATGATTTGGATGATAATTGTTGAAAGAAATATTAAGTTCTTTATGCATTTCACAATTGACATAATTTTACCATAATGGCATATTCACGATTAACAACCAAAAGTTGTGTGCCCATATCGTACCCCTCTAGAAGAAAGGATTACTCTTATACAACAGTTTAAAGAACGGGTTAAGAAGTGATTACCTCCCCTTAAGTGCGCACACCCATTATTTGAGAAGCAATCCCATAGAAAACACGTGAAGAAGAATTTCCAAGGGCCATTTTTCTATGTTGGAATGTGGGAGAACATGTACATTTATTCATTGTATTTTTCACAGAGTTTGCCCAAAACATCGTGTGTTCTGAGAGATGATTAAGCACGCCCTTTGCAAGTATGAATCACTCTCACAAGCAATGCCCAAACTCCTTCAAGGATTCTTCTACACATGTGGCATCCAAGTATCTCACCCCTTCATATTTGAATGCAGTTAACTTGGATTTTGGAGTTTGTCAGCTCCTCGAAGCCAAAACGTTTGTACAAAATTGGTTATATTATTGCATAATTTTTTTAGTTGAAAAACAAGGTTCCATAACCTTATTTCCTTCTTACTATCCCAATTTCTCCTAACACTCATAAACATCTATATGGTTTCATTGCTTCAATTTATTGATCATGGTGACCTATAGAGACAAAACAAAAATTGAGCACAAATGAACATAAAGCACCACATATGTATAATGGAGTAACATTTTTGGCGAGTAGTGAAGAAGTAACCTTGCAACCTGTGGGGATGGGTCTTTTAAAGGACTAGGTGAAAGAAACCTCTAACATGTCTTTCCACATGTTTACGACATTCGGAATAGATACCCTTCAAGTTGGAGGTGTTGTGAAAGGCTATTCAACCGGATGGCACATAAGTTGGTAAGACGTTGGTCATTACGAGTGCCACAATGATGTATGTTCCCACTACGAGGGTCAATTTGGCATGCTTTCATTTATGAAATCACACAACTAGATGTGAAGAATCTGTTCAACCATACAATTATGCAAACACAAAAGTTGATGTGTCCGTTTTTATCGTACAGGTTGCACAACTCAATTAATGATGGTTTCCTCGTCAACCTCTCTGTTGCTTGCAATCCTTTTATGTTTATGCTTTTTCTTGATGCCCTTCCATTTGTCATCTTTTGCTGTGCAATGCTTTTCTATCTATGTGATATTGAAAGCCACTCAAACCTAGGTGTAATCTGCTTACTATGCATTGTTTACAACAAGAAATGTTTAGGAAATGTTCTGTACTTTTCTCAAGAAACATTTTTTGTGTAGATCTAACATGCAACAAAACATCTACACGTATCTTAAGTGCTTAGAGCACATCTATATGAGATCAATGTGTCGGGATGTTTGAGTCACTATGTGCACGGCCTTTTCCAAGTAGTTTTGCAAACCGGTGATCGTTCAGCTATGCGAATTCCTCACATAGTCTTTTGGTTTCACAGATCGTGGCATGCCAAGCTTGTACTGATAGTGTCAAGTCGAAGGGTGAACTCTGAGGCTGTGTTTATTTTCTCAAAAAAATGAACAGGAATAGAAATGAACGCAGACGCAAGAACTTTGGCGCCATCAATTGAATAATTGAAAGTGCGGATGTTCAATGCGGTTTGCGATGTACGAGTTTGGCAGCTTGATGAACTTAATTTAGTACCACTTAGCATTGAGTTAAGTTCGTTGTCCAAGAGTGGCCTATTGTCCAAATCTCTCGCTGGTTTTTTTTTTATGAAGTGAAGTATCCTTAAGGCGTGCGAGCTGACATGGACATTCACGAGCTTGCTCAAGCGCTTGAGAAGTTGTCAATTTTTTGCGACAAACTTTGCTCATTTCTACATTGTTTAAGTGGCCGTTGAACGCTTCATCTTTCATTTACGTCAAAGCGCACTCAAGTGTTCCACTGGTTTTGCTTGATTTTATCAAAAAGTTTTGGGTTGAAGCAAGAAATACTTCAACGACAGTCAACCATGTGGAAAACGTTGTTAAAAGCATGTTTCAAGTAATTGGAAGGCGTGCAACCTGCTGAGTGAATCTTGTGAAATGTTACATTTGAACTTGGGAATGCAAACGTCTGAACCAATGCGCACGAGGACTCGGAGCGCTATATCGAGTCACATAACTCACGTGGGTTGTGCCTTTGTGCATGGCTGCAATGCACAAATGAAGAGTTGCACAGTTGCCAGTGCACCACTCCTTAGTTTTGAATACGTGCACCTTGCACGCTCATCGATGGTTGCTCCCTCAAACTCTACGTCAGTTGGTTGCTATGGTAGCATGCCCTAGTTGTCCACCTCCTTCTTTGGTGGTCAGGCAAGCGCCATGGACAATGTCCTGTTCAACCATCCCCGTCGTCATTCCATGATCGGTCAAGCTAATCTTACGTAACAGCCACAAGGGGGCCGGTATAAGGTTTTTGCAAAGACCACACCAAAACTTGTCAGTGCTCCAAGCTTTCCCGCACCAGTTATCATCGGTACGCCATGCATGCCCGCATTGTCATTGGTGGGAGGTGAAGTTTCGTCTGATCGTGGCTCCGTCGGTGGCCTCCAAAAGGATTTTTGGACACCGGAATGTGACTTCCAGCTCGCTAATCGCTACGTCGGTAGATACCGTGGCACAAGTGGCTAGATGACAAAGCTACACAAAAGGATCATGCAGCGCCTCGCAAGGAACTTTGGCATGGCCGAGGATTTAACTCGCATCCAAGTTCGCTCTCGTCTTGCTAACATAGCTGCTTATTGGAAACTAACTTCTGGATTGGTTGGCCTAAGTGGCATTGGTTTAAACCGTAGATCATGACACATAGAGCTTAGACTGGAGAAGTGGGATGAGGTGCGTAGCCTCAACCTTGAGCAGGGGAAGCTTGAGGGTAAGAGATTGCCTTGGTTTGATGAGGCAACTAAGCTGTTTGCGCATGACAAAGCTTGCGGTGAGCTCGTCCTCGGCATTGAGGACAGCATGCCCGTGGTTTCTAGGGAGGCGGAATGGGCTGATGACGTTCGTCCATGTAAGCCAAAGGCGGTAGGTGAACTCGAGGGCAAGCCCACAGATGCACTACCACGTAAGCCTTGGAAAGTGGAGTACGTAATCAACGATGATGGGCCGAAAACCAACTATGACATGGGTGTTAAGGCTATAAACAAGGAAATCAACATTCATGACCAAAATAATTTGTTCTGTCTTGATCACATGAAAGTGGATGCAACTTTTTATTCATACTATGTTCACTCCACAGGGATGCTCCGGCTTGAGGTCATCAGGCTGCTTGGTCGTGATCCTCTTCTGCCACCAAGCATGACATCTTCTAAGACAGTTAGCCCACTCCTAAGCAAGTTGAATCCATGTCGCAACAACACCATGCACTACACAGCAGAGGACGCTGGAAGCAGTAGTCAAGCTAATAGTGTTGACAATGTTGTTGAGGATTTTGTAGGCAAGGTTGGACCTATTCACGTCCATGAGGGTTTGGAAGAAGATGATGATGTTGCTGGTCTATGTTAGTTACATGTTTCAATGTTTATGAGAGTTCTCTTTTGAATTTGAACAAAATGTCTTCAATCTGACTCATCCACATCTTCACCCCCCATCAATTGTTCTTGGTATTGCGTCCGCATACCAAGTTCTACGCGTAAACGTCTAGTCCGAATCAAGAGAGAGCCATGAACTCTAGCTATGGTTGGTAGCATAACTACAGGTTCATCCACTACTAACCATTCCCGGTCCATGTTCCCATAAACCTCACTACGTTGTATATCACATATGAGATTGTGCATGACGAAGCATGACTACGTTAGTCTAGCCTGGAAACCTATAACGTAGGGTGGCGCTGTCCGCAAAATATGAAATCTTACTTTCAAGACACCGAATACCCGCTTTATCATTGATCGTGCGGCTGCGTGACGCCTGCTAAATACTTCTTACATGTCTTGGGGGCGTAAAGTACCAGGGCCGACCTCGGCAAGATGGTAACGGCCTCCACGATATGGTGGCATTAGTCCATGTGCCTCTGGAAAAGCTGCATATGCAAGTAGGTACTTGTTCCTAGGTAGACGAAACCCGCATGATAAAGCATCCGAAAACATCCTTGCATCGTGTGCAGTCCCCTCCCACCCAGCCGTAATAAAAGCTGAGCCTCAAGTATGGAGTGCATGCAACCAGAATGTTATGTATTATTTGGCTGTGACGGTTGACGTAAGCACCTCTCCTCAAATCAGGTAGAAAGACAAGCATGTGTGTACCGTCAATGGCGCCCACACCGTCAGGAAACCACGAGAGAAGGTCACGTCTTCCTACCCAAGGTGCTTGTGTGTCGATCAATGTTGATGGGAACTAGATGACTGTGGAAGTCATGGAGTTCAATGCATGCACTACATCGTGCATGACTCGGCATATTGTAGCATGCCCCGTGTGAAGGCGCTCCATTATGTCACGTACCGCCATGTTGTGTGCCACGCACTATAGCCACCTGAAAACCTTCTCATCCACTGATAGCCTTGTGTCGCACAAGGATGTAGAACGACGTACGATGTTGGTGATGCCATACCAGACATCGCGCCTCATCCGCATCATGTTGACTATGCACATGGGATGACCGCAGTGGAGCTCGTGAAGCCATGCAAGCCTAGTGAACGGACCCACGTTCATGGGCTGTCTAATGATTGGCTGTGTGCATCGCGTCACATGTTGTATGATCTCCTCCACTATAGCATGGAGGATAAGGTGCGGTTGCAGAGCCCTGCGGATGGCCGTCGCGTGCACAAATCTCCTCCCGTCGTCCATGGTCCCGTGTAGTGTTGCAAAAGTGTTGGACAACATGCAGTAGTCCTGCCTAAGTACCTTCATATGGAGGGCCCTCTCGTTGTAATGGCGATCCTCCCGTTGTAACGGGAGAGTGCATGCGGGGAATAGGTGCATTCGCGACTCAACAAGACACGTGGCACGTGCACTAAGCGGGAGGCCCGGGATCAAGACCTTGGATTGCCTAAATCGCCATTGAATTTCAACAACAACATTGTTTTTGTTACAAATAACAGTCTAGACGTGCTCAAATGAAAAGAGATTCCTTCATTGAGCAAAAGTGGCAATCAACGTCACTACTTTTTAGCAAAACGTGAGTTTGAAGAAACTCACCGAATACTGAAAAGTGGTACATGTAGGGAGTACCCACGAAATTCCATCCTGCGAGTGTCCTACTCGGCGTGGGTAGGGGAAGTAAAAGACTCCCCTACCCACTTACATGAAAACATTGACACTTTACCCACAAAAGGGAGAAAACGCAACATGTCAATATTGCATGCGGTGTAGCGTCAACATGCTGATGTCATCAATCACTTTGAACATTCATAAACCCCTCATTCGAGGGGGTTGTGAATGTTCGCGGGGGGGGGGAGTTGCTTATGGTTCGCATGGGGGGTCTGAGACTCCCCATGCGTTGAAAGGGGACCTTATGAGTCCCGCTACTACGGGGCCCAGCAGGAGCCCGTGCAAATACATAACCCAAAAACTCTGAATGTCATTTGGGGTATGGTTTGAATGAGGTTTTAGTGCCAAACCTCTACGGTTTACGAGTAGAAAAAAAGAAACAAAAATAGTGTTTATGCTTTATCTTGAAAACTGGCTTTTTTTTCTTGATTGCTATTGAGTGATGATCACTTTTTTTTTACACACAAACCCCCTAGCTTGATTTAGGGTTTTATGTTATGTGCGGGTTGCGCCTACGCAAAACATACAAAACCCTAAATCAAACTAGGGGGTTTGCGTGTAAAAACAAGAGGCAGGTGTTGCACGCAAAGCGTGCATAGGGTTACATAGTAACCGAGCAAAAGTATTCATATTAGTATCTCTTAAGAGGCTAAATAATTGCCCCCAATCTGGACCACATAATGGAAGGTTTTCCATGAGACTTTACCTCGTGAGTGGAAGCCAAAACTGGTTGTAAATGGACTGCCAAACAGTCACCTGCATTCGTTCAAACCTTTTTTTTGGTTCGCCCATGTGTGCTCTTAAACATTTTGTATGGTTTGGGCGAACCCTTCCTAAATTACTTCAAGCTATGCTGGATTTATTCCAGCTTGTGTGGATGTAAAAGCAAAAAATACATAACCAAAAATGGATCGAATGCGCTTGACGATACACTATTATGTAAAACAATTCACCAACATATTGAAGAAAAACCTCTAAAGGCATTTCTTCTCGGTTTTTTTATGAATATATTTCTATCTGATGACGACTTCATTTATATGAGATGAATATGTTCTTTTATTGTAAACATGATAGTTTCACACGTCTATTATGAACTTCACAAAAAAAATATCTTCGACAAATCTGGATGAATTTTGGATGTTTCCTCATTTTATAAAGAAGATGACGTAGTTACAGGCATAATTGAATTTATTTACCTTCGTCCATAGCTTTGGTTATATTCATTTTCTTTCATTTGCATGTTAACCCTGTTTGAAGCCAGGTTCACGAGTCTAAAGAGTTTGCCATGACGACCAGTTCTGTGAAACAGGACAGGGCGAGGCCAAGGAGGAGCGACAAAGAGGGGAAAAAACAACATTAAATTCTGCTCGCCAGTGGACTCGAGGGGCTGGACCCAACCCAAGGTACAGTCCTTACCATTTTGTCTTGGCGTTGGACTGGTCATTCCGTACTATCCGGGGTCTGTCCGGACATCTAGGTTGATGTCCGCGATTTTTTCCCTATGGGCCGACCACAGCCGTTCGTCCGCGGACGTGGGGTGGCATACAGTCCGACAATTTTTTGCACCTGGATTGGTGGATACGTAAGGAAAATGACCGATCCACCAATCACGATTTTCTTCAGCTTCGTTTGGCACGCAAAGCTATTGTAATAGGGTTACTATGTAACCTAAAAAGAAATTTCTCATTGCTTGATCACGATTATAACGTGGGAGGGATAATAGAGAGGGGGTTCGACATGCCCCACCTTGCTTCGCTTGATCAGCGGCGCATGCCGCTTATCAAGCATGGTTAGGCGAGTGGGCAGGGAAGGCTTATTTTGAAGTCGCCGGGTAGGGTGTTCCTACCCGGCTTTCCCCTCGCGGATTGGGTATGATGGTGATTATGCCCACTGGAAAATTCAGCAAGAGATATCGGCATGTGAGGAATGCTGCAAGCTCTCGACTTCGGCCCCCCCCCCCCCCCCCCGACCCCTGCTGCCTTCCTGCGTGTTCGCTCTTTCAGCAAATCACCTACGTACGCGTCCGTCTTCCCCCGACTTCAATCGGCTGGCTCTGACGAAATTCCCTGAACTCCCAGATTTTGTCACTGCGCGCACCTGTGTCCAGAGAACCCGCACCTTCTTCCCTCTCCACTTTGGCGTACTGCCCACCGATCTGCCGTCTCGGCCCAGCAACGTCTCATCTTCCCTTCCCCCTCATTCCCCCCGCCACAGGCTCTCCTCTCCTTCCCCTTTCAATCTACTCTCGTTCCTTCTCCCTTACGGCCTTCTCACAATCGTACGATCGTGAGAAGGCCGTGAGGGAGAAAGAAAGACGTGCACTCTTCCGTCGCGCAGTGTCACCCTACACGAGCGAGCTGAGAGACAGTGGTATGCTATCCCGACGTGCGGCCGCGGGAATGGCAGTCATCAGTCTAACGACGAGCAAACTCTTCAAAGCAGCGAACAGCCCCGGCATCAGCGGCAGCCAGCTGCAGCCACTGGCGCGGACACACCGACAGTCGGCCGCGATCCATCCCCTTCTGGGCCACATTCACACGCACGTCCGCCTCAGCAGTCCGAACGCTGTGTCCGCACGTGCAAGCACTCTCGGCGGCGCCCCCGTGCTCGACCTCCACACGCTCCTGAGAGCAGCCGCGTGCGCCGCGGACGCCGCGTTCTCCGCGTGCCCTCAGCTACCGCGACCGGCTTTCCCGGCGCGGCCTGCACCGTATTCGCTACAACGTAGTCAGGAGAACGGCAGAGAAACAGCGGCAGGCGACCCGCCTCCAGATCGAGCAAACCAAGTCGCTCCTTTAGTCTCCCGACCGGGCGTTTTTCCAACCGTCCTCGCCCGCGACTGCATACTCCGTCTGAAAATCTTTCCAGATCCACCTCCGCCGTCTGTTGCCAGCTCAGCAGCAGGCGTGCAACGCGCATCATCAGCATCTCTAGCCCGGCATTGCCGCGGCATGGCGATCCAGCAACACAATGGCGAACAGCGTGGCTGCGGTAGTGGCGTGGGCCACGAGGAAGCGGAGGGGCATGACAGCCGGCAGGGGCACGGTGGGAGTGGTGGTGTCAGCGGCAATGTCGCTGTCACCAACACGACCACCGCAGATCGAGATTCCGGCGGCGACGCGGGCGCAGACGCGGTCAGGGCTTCGCCGTCGCGCGGAAAGCCGCATCCCGACGCGGTGCAGACTGCCCAATCGGCCGCGGAGGAGCAAGTGGCGGGCCCGACCTCCAGTCCCCTGCACGCATCTGAATCAGCGGCTCAGACCCTCGTGCATAACGAAGACCCAGTAGGCGAATCTCCCCCTTGGCCTGCATCGCCACCAACCCCTCACGAGGTTGGCCATTTGCCAGCAATGCCAGAAGCCACGCCAACGGCCATGCCGCAAAACAGGAGGCAATTGGAAGCCGTGCCAAGCCCCAGGAGCAAGAGAGTCGCGGCCACCAAGCCGCCGGTCGCAGACCAAGAAGAAGCTGGAAGAAGCTGCGTGGAAGCTTCCCAGCCGCGTGGCGCGTTCGTGGTCCTTGAGGGGCTGGACCGCAGCGGCAAGTCAACGCAGTGCGCGAAGGTGGAAGAGAAGCTTCGCCTGCTCGGCGTTCCCGTCAAGGGGCTGAGGTTTCCCGATCGGAGCACCCCCATTGGCCAGGAGATCAACGCGTACCTGTCCAACGCGAAGGAGGTTGACCACGCCACAATCCACGAGCTCTTCTCGAAGAACAGATGGGAGAAGATGTGAGTGGAGTGTTGAAGGGACTCCACTGATGTTGCGGGGGCCCCTTCCCGTCCCCCCC
>SZWC01006934.1:27588-37830 GCA_023375785.1 Penium margaritaceum | reverse complement strand
ACTGATGGTGGTTGTGTGATACTGATGGTGGTTGTGTGAGACTGATGGTGGTCGTGTGAGACTGATGGTGGTTGTGTGAGACTGATGGTGGTCGTGTGATGCTGATGGTGGTTGTGTGAGAGTGATGGTGGTTGTGTTAGACTGATGGTGGTTGTGTGATACTGATGGTGGTTGTGTTAGACTGATGGTGGTTGTGTGATACTGATGGTGGTTGTGTGAGACTGATGGTGGTTGTGTGATACTGATGGTGGTCGTGTGATGCTGATGGTGGTTGTGTGAGACTGATGGTGGTTGTGTGATACTGATGGTGGTTGTGTGATACTGATGGTGGACGTGTGAGACTGATGGTGGTCGTGTGAGACTGATGGTGGTCGTGTGATGCTGATGGTGGTTGTGTGAGACTGATGGTGGTCGTCTGATACTGATGGTGGTTGTGTGAGACTGATGGTGGTCGTGTGATACTGATGGTGGTTGTGTGAGACTGATGGTGGTTGTGTTAGACTGATGGTGGTTGTGTGAGACTGATGGTGGTTGTGTTAGACTGATGGTGGTCGTGTGAGAGTGATGGTGGTTGTGTGAGACTGATGGTGGTTGTGTGAGACTGATGGTGGTTGTGTGAGACTGATGGTGGTCGTGTGAGACTGATGGTGGTTGTGTGAGACTGATGGTGGTTGTGTGAGACTGATGGTGGTCGTGTGAGACTGATGGTGGTTGTGTGATACTGATGGTGGTTGTGTGAGACTGATGGTGGTTGTGTGATACTGATGGTGGTTGTGTGAGACTGATGGTGGTTGTGTGAGATTGACGGTGGTTGTGTGAGACTGACGGTGGTTGTGTGAGACTGATGGTGGTCGTGTGAGACTGATGGTGGTTGTGTGATACTGATGGTGGTTGTGTGAGATTGATGGTGGTTGTGTGAGACTGATGGTGGTTGTGTGAGACTGATGGTGGTTGTGTTAGACTGATGGTGGTTGTGTGAGACTGATGGTGGTCGTGTGATACTGATGGTGGTTGTGTGAGACTGATGATGGTCGTGTGAGATTGACGGTGGTTGTGTGAGACTGACGGTGGTTGTAAAGATGTTTTCACGTGAAAACCACCCAACATCTTGTGAAGCATAGTAAAGATATCAATAAAAAAATCCAAGCATCCGTAAGTTCTACAAGACTTTTTTTGACCTTATTTAAAAGTGTTCAATGCTCTTAGAAAATTCAGATTCGAAAGGCAAAACACCAAAGGAAATGGAAACAAATATCACAACCTATAATAGTTAAAATCAAAGTTTGAAGCACATTAGGCCATTTGTTTTTCGGTTGGAACTCCCACTAATAAAGATTAGATACTTTTCTACGTCCATTACATACAATTCTCCCTCCACTTTCAGTCATTATGCCCTAATGTGTTACAAGACATAGGCCATTTTTGGATAAAATAACAACCTTCTTCATGATCAACGTTTTTCAAGATATTTAAATGATCCCAATTGTCACATAATGAAACATAGCTCTTCTAGGTGATGAGAAATTTTATGTCCTTCCCTCCATCATAGGTATGTAAAAATTTGCGAAATGATGTAATGAAAAATACTTTGAACAATGATAGGGGGTGCCTGACACACCTTCATGAATAACTTTTTTCTTGATGGTTGAAAACAAGTTGAATCACTTGTGTTGAAAAACAATGTGGTTAACCATGATGTGATTCAATTTGTTTTGATGTTTGGGTTTGGCAAAAATGCATTTTGTGGTACATTGTATCTACATTCAAGGGAGAAACAAATACCTCCTTAAATGTAAGGACGTGAGGTTTAAATCCTGGTTCTTCCCACATCTAAGATGCCGTTACTGGGTCTTTGAGGCTATGATCCTACAGTTTCCAACTCAAGGGTGGTTGGTCAACCAACTACTACAACATTGTACAACTCCTTCATGACCTTTAAGTTGCTAGTAAACCTTCATATTCTAAATGATGTTTCAACTGGTCTAGGTGGTTATCAAACCACTTAGGTGGTTATCCAACAACACGCAACTTCAAAGACAAGATAATCCAAAGAGACCCTCCAAATAAACCTTTAAATGGCTCAATTCACAAAGTCTTATATTCCTTTCAATGCCTTTAGACATCAACTTATACTTGAGATTCCTTCTCATGCCTCCAAATTCTTACCTCTTGAAGGCTTAGCCTATCACAGTTATAACTACTACCTTATGAAATACCTTATACAAAGGCTTGTGCCTTCTTGAATGCAAGCTAGTGGCTCTAGAAATATTTTACTCTAGGCTTAGTTTTCTAGACTTAGTGTCAAGGATCAAAGGGACTTTCCCTATTGGTTAACAAGTGTACACTTCTTGCTACATCTGTGTATCTAGTTCAAGAAACTATTCATCCATTTTTCATGTGATCTTCAAAGAAATACACATATCTCTGATTCAAACTACCACCCCTTGCGTGCACCATTTGAGTAGAAATCTACCCACCCAAATCTACGAATCTTACTAGAATATGCTCTTTTGCAACCAAATCTTGGCAAAAACAAGTGTTCACATGTCTTCAATGGGAGGTGCAATCAAACACCATGCCCAAGTCCAAGCGCGTGCGAGACCTTGCCAAGGAAAAGGTGGCCAACGAGGTGAAGGAAAAATCTTGAAATGCTCCTTAGCAGGGCTAAAACCAACACTAGGCCAACTACAAAGGCAAACATTTCCAAAAGAAGATGGGCCATGAAACCATCTACAAACCCAACCTCAACCCCAACCCCAAGGAAGAGAAAGGAGGCAAAGGAAGGACTGACACCAACAACAAGAGAAAGGGGTAAAGGAAATCAATCCTTCAATCACAAGGGGAAGCCAAAAAATAGCACAAGCTACGCCAGCCACAAGAAATGAGGATTTTCTTGATCAATGATATTCCTTTGCTGTTGTTTCACAAAAGATCTAGCTTCATTGTGGAGAACACACTCACAAATCATGGACTTCTCAAAATTTCAAGTAGGAAACTCTCTCATGATGATCTCTTGTTACTCGGGCTAAGCTTGAACTTTGTGTTCATGTGAAAACCACTTTTGTTTGTTGATGTGCTCGCGTCCTTCCATTCCTACTTTTGCCAGATTTTCTTTGCATGGGTTTTGAGAAAAGAAACCAATGCTATTATCACAAAGCTTTGCACACCAAATTGTATGTTAAATCCTCAACTCACACCATTACTAAGGGAGGAAGATGAAACAATTTATGCCTAAAGCAGCCTCATTTTAAAAAACTTCTAACTTCTCTTGAAGGAATGCGCTATCAAACAAACTATGGTAAGCCTTGAAGTCCCTCAAAGTTGAACCAAACAAAGTGATTTAGAAAACAAGCAAGAATCTTGGCCTGCTTATGATCGAGAAGGATCAATACATGTAGCTTTGTTTGACTCATCTTCATGATTTGAGCACATCCATGTTGGAATGTGTGCCATTGATGACAGCAGGGCATGATTGATCTCCATGGAGGAGCAGACAAACAACTCAATAATCTCTTCATCTTGACACTTGAAACTATTCTTACATAGCATTTCCATTAATGGACAATCACGTGCTTTCTACTTTGTTATGTAAGTGCACAAGAAAACTTTGGTGGGTCATCTAATGACTGCTTCCCACTGTTGGATCACATCCAACATTTCTTTGTGGCTAGATGGAGAACTACAACAATTCATTGTCAAGATGCCTACTTACATCAAAGAAAACAAAACTTTACTACTTCATCGTGAAAAACGGGTATTTCCACTACACGTGCCCCTCCTAACGTGCAGCATTCTCTCCCTCTAACCCACCATTCCCTTTAGTTAGGCCCTCAACTTCATCCAACAACCTTTTGATCAAGCTCATCATTCATAAGGATCAATTGTCATGGAATGTTTCTCATGGGTCATGCATAACAGGTACGTTGAGTTCTAAGGTACATCGTACCATCAAGTAAAAGGCTTCAAATTTGGCACACCAGTCACTCTAACATTTACCATCCTGTTCATGATTTGCCTAGATGTAGAGCTCCACCATTTCACAAATGTTGCGTTTATGCCACACAAGAATCAGATACTGTTTTCGAAATTTTCTTTTTTTGTACATCTCCACTCTTTTGTGTTCCTCTTGCCACATAAAAAGTTGCCCAAACATAGGTATCCATCATCTTTTACCAATAGTTTTAACATTGATTATGACATGCAATTAGTAATGTTGAGGATTACTATGACGTAAAACATTAGATCAATTGTGGTTTAGACAAGTTCTATAGATGGTTAAGTGTTTATTTGACTTTGTTAATAACTTAATTTGATATTGGATTTGGTAAATGGTTTGTCACTCATTTCTCATTTGTTCAAATGTGCTTGCTTTGATCTTCAACCATAGCTTCAAAGTTTTACTTCTCATTTTGAAGAACTTTGAGGACCTCCATTTCCATAGTGCTTGTTGATTTTTGTTTTAATTCTATAACCCTGTGATTATGTGCATCATGGTTTTCACCATCGTCATTGCACACCTTCTCATTGTTTTGTATCATCAACAATCCTTTACTATGATTTTGCGTGCCATTCACATGGGGAATATGCTCAAATATGTACTCACCATGATTAAGACGAATGTATATATACATTCCATGGTTATTTGAAACAATTATTCCTCAAATTTATGTATTGATGGTTTGAATAAAAACTTTAACAATTAAAATTTTCTCTAAGTTGATAGGTTCCATTAGGTTTTGCAAAGGAAATTTTGTATCTTACATGGAGTAGGGGTTTTTACTCAGATCCCTTTGATACACAATATTTAAATTTAATACTTCCATTTATCACATTTATCATTAAATTATTATTGAAAAATTTCATCTCATTTGATTGTATTTCTATGGATGGAAGCTCATATTCTACGTCATGGTTATGGCCATGTTTCTTTGTGGAAACCGAACTCTTTCTGGCAGACTTCATAGTATGTTTTTATTCTGATTTTCTTTACAAATTGTGATATCCAAAAGAGTCATTCACTGTCATAATGTGCGTGATTTTATGGTTAGCTTTTGAGGAACATGGGAAGAGATTGAATGCTCATTCATTGTAGGTATTTGAAGGTTTCCAAGATTCCTGACATGTGAATTATTTCTTCCTTCTATGTACTATGTCTTTCATCCATGACTGAAGTTAGTTGGTCATGTTATCAATATGTTTTTGGTAGGAAGAAGAATTAAACAAAAATGAGAAGCATCATTGAGCCTGTCGCACATGGGAACGACTCAATGAACTTATTAGAATTTTGCATGTGCAAAATGCTTTTGAAATTTTGAGAGTTTCTTCATCACATCAAGGAATTTCTATTTGCCATAAAAACATCAGCAATCCATTGATCCACGTTGCACTAGCACAGAACCATTGAATCTAAATGATATGTAGACGCACAAAAACTTATTGAAGTATATTCATGAAAGATGATTTGAAAGTAGAATGCCTTTCTGATAATCTTCATTTTTGAAAGGAATTCAGTTGATTACATAGATGAAGATATAGGTAATTTATGTTTTAAAGACACACTTATAAATAAAAAAATTCAAGGATACATACGTGAGTTTATCAAGAATTATATATATGCTTTTGGTAAATTGTTTTATTTCAAGGAGAAAAAAACACGTACTTCATTTGTTTTGAATTCACAAAATTCATATAAATATCAACAAAAATGTTTCAATATACCTATAATTTCTGAATAAAATGATTTAGATGTAACTTAAAACTCTTTAACATACCCATAGTTGACATTGATTTGGAGTGGCCCTCTTGTGTTGTAATTTCCATTTATTGTGTATGAGGTATGCGTGAAAGAGAGTTCAATATTTTTAATGTTGCATTACCGAAAATGTCAACCCATAGTTTTGGTTAATGGATTTTATTTCAATATTTTTATCTTACTTGAAAAAAATATCTCCTTAATTTTAATTCCATAAAACTAGAAGACATCTTACTTTATGATGTAAAAAAGTACTGACATCAAGTTTTGTTTAGGAGCACTCATAGTAAACTGAGATGATTGTAAATTTTATGAGAGAAATGTGAGTTTAATATTTGAAAAGGTCTCAAAACTACGATGATGTATTTGTCATTAAAGTATTTTATTTAGGAAGAATAATTTATTATCCCATTTTTAGATTTGATGTATGCATGCTATAACATAAAATTCCTTGCATGATTCCATTTCATGCAGATTTGATTTCAAAGTTTAATTAAACATGTTTTTATTAATCTTGTCAAAAAGATGTATCCAATCTTTAAACTAGTCATTCTTACACATGGAAAAAGAGAAATGGTAGTGTAACTATTTTTTGTATACTCCTCTTGAACCTTACACACATCGAATATTGACACCTAACAAAGATTCAGAATCACCTCGCTAACCTTCCACAACAATGAGCGCATGCATAAAACCTGGTGGGAAACTCAAGTCTTGTAAACCTCTTTCCATTATAAGCATATCCATTAATCCAGGTACAAGCCTCCCTTCCTTCAATCCCATAGTCTACCGATCTATTCAAGTGAACCCAAGGATAAGTATTTTGTATTTTTTTTCCTCAGAACTTTAGAGATTTATTTATAGAAAGACTATTGAACAATGCTTTGTGCCATGAGGGATTTTCGAGCCTCTTACGGGACCATCTACGACTTGTAAGTTTCCTTCTCAGAATTTGAGTAATTTTCTTTTAATTTTCTTTAGGAACCTACTATTTCCTTTGAAGAATGTTCCATTTGGGAAATAACACGAGCTACCATCGCCTAGCACATTTGGTAAGAACTTTGGCTTGATTATACCTTCAACTGAATGCGTTTTTTCTTGTCAGGAGCTTTTGATACTATTTGCAAACTTTTGTATTATGTTGCATTTTCAATCTAATTTCATCATGATGGTAGAATAGAGGAATTATTATGAATCCATGCATCTTCTAATACTTCATTTCTCGATTTAAGTCATGCTAAGGGACGAGAGAAACATCTTATCTTAACTTCTCCCCTATGTAAAACATTGTTGGAATAATTTTTTTTTGTGCATCCCAATGATGAGGGGCTTCTCATGTATGAGTCTTTGGATAGTTGACGG
The DNA here is from genome assembly GCA_023375785.1 of Penium margaritaceum. Lineage (NCBI taxonomy): Eukaryota > Viridiplantae > Streptophyta > Zygnematophyceae > Desmidiales > Peniaceae > Penium > Penium margaritaceum. The sequence goes on along the minus strand of SZWC01006934.1, from coordinate 30,716 downwards.
AGACTGTTGGCGTTGTCATTTGGAGAGTAGACTGTGAAGAAATGAAGTTTCAAGTGATCGCAGTGCTGGATTTTTTCTTAAAGGACTTCGTTTACTATGTTGGTATTGAAAATTTTATATTCCCAGAAGGGGTTGTGAAAACAACCCTAATGTTTTTTTTAAACTTGCTCATCATGTATGAAGAATGAAGGCACAACGAACCTAACCAAGAATGGAACGAATGGACCAGGAAGTAGAGTATGAAATAGGCTGAGGTTTTATGATAAGCGCTTAATGTATTAAATGAATTAGGTCAGTTGTACGATTTGACCACGTGGTTTCCTAGCTGCGATGGACGCTCACGTGCTATTCTCGCCACTAGATCTTTTTGGTCCTGCGGTCGTCACCGGCCAGCGGGGCGATAGGAATTCACGAAGATTTGCCGGTAAATGGCATAGCGCTTCGGGGGAGAAATGACGGCGCGCAAACATCCCGGCCGTCCAACCACCGATGACGCGGCACCCGCGCCTCCGCTGTGAAACAAGCCTCTCACTGCGAAGCGGCTCACTTGGTCGTCCTTCACTGGTCATCCTGCACCGAATTCGTCCGCATCCTTCACTAGCTAGAACCTTCTCTCGCAAGTACTCCGATCATCACTTGCACTTACCCACGACTTCTGTTACCGTAAACCTCATTAAGCGCGGCCCAGCCTCCGAAATCATCGATGGCTGCATCCAACAGACTGCGCCGCCTCAGCAGCCGCGCCGCCACTATGGCGGCGACGCTCGTGCTCGCGCTCGTGCTTCCGGCTTCCTCCCCGTGCGCGTACGCGGCTGTTGCCCCTCTGCTGCAATCCTCACAACGTAAGAAGCTTCCTGGCTGCGTCGTTGGACGTCTGCCTCTTGTTTCTGAATCTGGTGATGTTTCTGATGCTGAGGTTGCTGCGAACGATGCCGATGGTTCTACTGTCGCTTCTGGTGCTGCCCGTGACCCTGTGTTTGCGAACCAGGCCTTGCTGCTGCTACTGTAGTTGTCGCTGCTACTGCTGCTGCTGCTGATGCTGCTGCCGCTGCTGTTGCTTCTGCTGCTGCTGCTGCTGCTGCTGCTGAGTAGAATCAGCAGGAACTGCAGGTTACTGTAGCGGTGCCGCCGAAGCACTTGTCTCTGCCGCTGATGCAGGTGTTGCTTCTGCCGCCGCTGGTGTTGCCGCCACTGCAACACCAGCGACACCTTGACGCTGCCTCTGTTTGTGCCTTCTTGTGGCAGCGGCACTGTGTCGTTCGGTGCCTCTGCTTGTGCTGCTACTGGTGCTAGTGTGGTACAGGCGTGGCTGTTGCTGTTGCTGCCACCGTGCTGCTGGCGCCGCTCCTGCTGCTTCTGCTGCTGCTACTGCTGCTGCGGAAGTTACTGCTTCCTTTCAGGTTTCAAGCAGCCCCGATGATGGTTTTTTAGTTTCTGCTACTTCTTCTTATGATGCAGCGTCTGCTCGCTGTGCTGCTCCTCTTGGTGATGCTGCTTCTGTTCCTTGTGCTGCTACCGCTGAGGATGCTGATTCTACTGGAGGTGCTAATNCTACTCAGCTCGTTTACTTCTGCTGCTGCAGCTGGTGCGGTTGTGTTCATGCCTATCTCCTCCTGCTGCTGTTGTTGTTGTTGCTGCTGCTGCTGCTGCTGCTGCTGCTTTTGCTGCTTCAGGTGCTTAGCACCTGAAGCATCACCACCAGCAGCAACATCACCAGCAGCAGTAGCATCGAGCTACTGCTCTTTGTGATGCTGCTGCTGCTGCTGCCGCTGGTAGCGGCAGCAACTAAAGCAAGCTTCTGGTGGAAGAAGATGCGTGGTTTTCAGTTACCGATGTCTTTAGCTGCTACTGTCTGCTGCGGGTTTCAAATGGAGAAGGAAACAAGACCTGTGTGCTGATTTCTTTTTCTGTTTTCGTTTCTAGAGTAAATAAGCCAACAAGAGCAAAGCCGCAACGTTTCAGGGCACATCCATATGGTACAAGACTTCTCCGCACAATCAGGTTGAAGGATACACCAGCTAGAGCCGTACAGCTGCACTGCACCCCACAAAAAATCTGAGAGCGCCAACGCACTCCGAGCCCCTGCACACCAAGCCTCCACTGCCACATCCTCCTGGTGGGGCACATTGGCCCGCCGAGCTCAAACGCTTAAAGGCTTCAGCTGATCACTGCTGCAGCCCCGGCAGCTCTAGAAAAATCTTTGCCAGGCGACCAAGGAAGATCCCGGACTGGTCCCCTTAGCCACATACGATCTCCCATGCCAGAGGACGCAGGTAGTGATCCCTCCACAGTGCTGAGGAGGTGCGGATCAGGTGCGGCGGGAGCTCGGCAGTGGCATCCTCCCCAGCTAAGGTCCTCCAAACGAGAGTGCGGCTCGGGAGTATCTCACGTTTGGAGATCCTTACATCTACCCAAGTGTGCTTCCCGAGTCGCCTATATAGGCGACTCGGGAACTGCACAGCAACTGAGAGTGCGGCTTGATGGAGGGGCTGCAAATGAGTGTGCGACTCGGGAAAATTTATCGTTTGGAGGACCTTATCCCCAGCAATGCCTGGGATTGTGCCCTTTTTTTGGGGGGGTATGTGTGTGGAATGGTCAAGTCTCTTTGCCAGAAACTGTCGGCAAGACACCTAGGCAAGCGGCTTCTCATGACCAGCAGCCATGTGAGTAAAGCACACGCAGGCCACAGATGGAGAGAAGAACGAAACATCCTTGGCACCGCCTTACCCCTCAGCACTGGAACAACGTTTCCTGATGGTTTGAAAACATACTCAGCCAGAAACATTGATGGTAGAACATTCGGGGCTGGCATGTTCTTTGTGATTCTTTTCAGACACTTTCCAAGAAATCCGTAGTTTTTTTTCAAATGTGTGTGCTACAGACCAGGTGCTAGGGGAGCTGGTGCGGCAGTGGGGCAAGTTCAAGGGTTATGGGTCATGGAACTTTACGATGCCACGCGCTTGCAACCTTTACGCCGGCGTCAAGTGCGGCCCTTCCGGCTACATTGTCAAAATGTGGGTTTTTTCTGTTGCGTTTGGGATGTAAACCTTATCGAATTCATCATTCGCACATGCTTCGCAAACTGTGTTTATGCCTGCTGGTGACATCCATACAAATTCAGATACCTC